>RJVU01053642.1:238391-317380 GCA_003731715.1 Anabarilius grahami | reverse complement strand
TCAGCCAATACACACAACTATTCAATGTCTAATAAGGTACCTTCCAATTGTATGTGAATGTTGTAATTACTGTAATAACTTAAATTTAAAAAAAAAAGGAAAAAAAAGTGCATCAGATTGGACTTGTAATCAAACATCGTTCAACTGCTTATTCTGTATCATGTTTTCAACCTATACATGTGACTGGTTATGCTTAGATCCCTCACAATTCATGTAATTGTTCTAAGTTTTGAATAGTAGATTGAAAGAGTGTGTTGTTTACTGTGCGTGATTGGTTTCTAATAACTCAAAGGATGGCATGAATGAAAATGTATCATATTATTTTTAGAGAAATAATTCTAAACTGTACACTCTGTACTCTATGCTAAGAGGAAAGTTAAGATAACATGTAATTTATGGTGAGAGGAGGAGAAAAGCCACCTCTGAAACAAAGACGATACCTAATTGGTTAGAACTCCTCAAAGAGGTTGGACAAACACCTCAGTTTATAAATTCAGGAAACAAAGAATCAGACAGATGGGAAGACAAAGACTCCATGGGGAAACACCCTTCTCCAAGCCAAAGACGCCAACAAAGGGAATCCCCATTTAAAGACACAAACATCGAATGCAAGTATACCTCCAGATTCTAGCTAAACATGATATAATAAAGCCTAATAACCCCACCTAAGAAATGATAGAAGGATTAAATTAATGATTGATGGTTCGTTCAGATCATGTCTTATGAAGTGCATTTATTGCTATCATATCTCTCTTTAAAAACTCATTCTTTCCTCACTTCCTTTCTTTCTGCAACTGGTATGAATGTGTGTGTGCGTGTGTTAGATTTAAGTTTATGTGTTAGAATAATCAATAAAGTCTCATTTACAGTACACTACTAAGGGGTGCCATGCTTTCAAAAAGTTTGGGAACCACTAATTTAAGCAACTGTTTTTTTTCCCTCTAGTTTCATGATTGATTTAATTAATGATGGAGTTGAAACATTATTGAAAAAAGAAATGAACAAATTCAGCCACTGACACAACGTTTTGTGTAAATGCTGAGACACACTTATACATCAACACTCAAATCAAAAATATTCAGAAATAAATAGTAAAAGAATTCAGATGCATAATTTGTTTGTGACACAATGCATGCTGGGAATCTGAATGAGTTTTGTGTGCTGGCATGAAGCATGTCACCATTGTTGAGATTCTTATGCTGATTGTTGATATCTGTGAGTGTATACTGTAAATAGCAGGCCATTTTCCCCAGAATTATCCTTAAACAAGATAAAAACTAAACGCTTGTTTACAAAGGAATGCCAGCTTATGAAGATTAAAAAAAGTGACACAACAGGACAAACACCAGAAATCATATAGTTGGATGCCCAACATTGGTTTAAACCAAAAAGCTTGCGTGACAGCAAAAACACAACAAAGTGAGAGTATCACATCGTCTATTGGTTGACTTATGGTTGTGATCTTTTTATCAGGTGAGGGTTAATTTAACTGTAATTTTATGTACGATGGTTAAATGGAGATATTATAAAAGGGTTGTAGCCTTTATCTTCAAACCACACTGGCTGAATTTGGCCTCGGTGAATAAATCATTATTTTTACTGCTCTTTTCTCCCTAAAACAAAACCAAATGTTAGAGCAAGTTTTGCCTCACATTATCTAACAAATGCAGCCGAGCAAGTGCAGAGGTACAGATGTGTAATGTCTTAAAACTTATTACAATTGTTTAAACAGCATTTTTTGTTTTTTAAATAAAAGCAATTGGTCTTCTAACATTTGTATGGTTAGCTGTTTAAGCTCATTAAAACACAAGACTTCCATTTAAATGTAAATCATCGGTCACCACCGAAGCACAACTTGCACTTTTCTTTGAAAGAATCCGGTCGTCACCGGTGTGCAGTGAATCTTGGGATAGGATGGGCTGTGAAGGATCCACTCGTTCTGTCCTTCACGGCCCGGGGAAGGAAGGAATTTTCATTTGTAGGCCGTATTCGAAGAAGCCTTTGAAATAGGAAAGCCTTCGTTGTGCCGCTGTGAGGCTTTGGTTTTTCAAATACGACCTTCAAAGGATGCAGTATCTGAATTGAGACACAGCTTATGTATCTTCAATATGTTTGAATTATGATTTAAATCAGTGGTCTCAAATTCTATTCATGGAGAGCCATAGCTCTGCACAGTTTTGCTCCAACCCTAATCAAACACACCTGGTGTGAGATGGAGCTGGTTGGAGATAAACTCTGATTTAACTGATTTAAACCATGCTGGATTTTGTAATTTAATAATCATTCTCATGTTGAGAAACAGTCAAGAGATGATATTGTTGGTTGTACATGAGTTTATTTGAGCTGCTGTTGTTGACACGTTCTTTTATGTTTAGCACAAAAGAATTACATATTTTATACCCAACCTTCACTGCTTCATTAATAAACTATATTTCATTTAGCTGAGGCAGATAATGTTGGTTCTCATTGATTCACATTCATCCAGTCATTTCTAATATAAAGTCATGATTAATACATGAAACTCAATATAAGAGAGAGAAGTACCACAGAGATCCTTAAAACACAAATGAGGAATTTAAAAAACTCACACCATCTTAAATTACATGAATTATATCATGATAAAACACAAAGAAAACATTATAAACATATAATGATGAGTATATGATGCCTTTTGACCCCTCACAAAATTCAATTTATGCTGCGTTCACGCCACCTCGTATTTACCGGAATCTTGAGATAACAACACGTGACGTTATATTCGGAGCTGTTCACGTCCTTTGGTCCTTGGACTGGGAATTATGAGTTTCCATGGCACCACTATCAACGCCTAAATGAATTTACAGCAGTCAGGTGGTACATGTGGGAGCTTTCAGAAAACTCCCAGCTTACAAGCTGTAATTACGAGCTCTATGAGGACGTGAACGCTTTTTACAAGCTAGAATCTCATAACTACAGGAATTACGAGGCCGCGTGAACACACCTTAATTCTGAAGTTAGTAAATAACACAAAACGACACAGAAAGAGTTTGTGAAAGCAAACAGCAGACGTCGAGGCTCTTAACAATTAACAACTGAACAACAAACATCAATATCTGAAACTGTTCATTTAGTCTTACATGATACTCTACTGTGTAAGTCTCTTTTATTTAATTGTGCAACATTATCTGAGAGACGTGATTGTCAGCGCTGTCAGACGTTAGCAGCACACAGCTCAGGTTACTGCCAGAGGAATCATCAGACTCAATTCATTTTATTTTTAATGCTATTTTGTTTATTTTTGCATGATATTACCATCCATTTTTGCTATCCAATCATTGCACTCAAACACGGAGGATATGACTCGTTTACGACGATCTAACCAGATGTTTTTGAATTAATCTATGGGCTGGAAATATTCCTTATTTTAAACAACTTCAATTTGATCTAATTATTGATGATTGCATTGTAAAGTAAGTGCATTAACTGTGTAAACTGAGGTTGGTGTCTTTAGAAGAAGTTTCTGTGCTGAATTTGACATAAATAAATCACAACAATCCCGTACTATGAGCACAGCCATTGATTCAGGCGACAGCAGAAGTTCTTACGCTACTATTTGAAGCTTACGCTTTTCAATGGAAGTGTGATAAAGACCAATTGAAAAGGTAATCTTCACAGAGATGATAGCGGCAAACCATTTAATTCGAAGTGTTTCAAAAAAGTAACAAAGCCTTGTTTACTGAAATCAGCAGTTTGATACATGTGCTGAATGATTCACAACAAAAGATTCTCAAAGCTTCATGAAGCAGTGATTTGAAAGCAAACATCACCTTCAGATACAACTGCCTACTGACGGTGAAATTATTACTTTACAACCAAGTGATGAATGAAAATGAAGTTAAAGGAAGTGAACACACAAGCATTTGTTATCTTACATGAAATGTATGTGTATCCATTCACTCATAATTGCTGCAGATGAAGTTGAGTTTGTGAGTCTCAGGACGGCTGATCCAGCGCTGATCTCCTCCAGACTGAACTGCTCCAGATCTCACTGCAGAATCACAGTTCTCTGAATCATCGTTCTCCCAGTTCTGATAGCACACGGTCTGTCCGCTCACCCAGAACCAGAGGCCCACAGTGCAGGAGTGACGCAAACCCAACCACACCTCCTCAGTAGACGCCTGTTTAACCACATTCATCACCTCACGCTGAATCTCTTCTGAATGAACCGAGACCAGATCCACATGATTCTGTCTGCAGTATCTCAGAGCTTCAGACCACGTCAGCTTCTCTTTGATCAGGATCAGTTTATCTGGACACAAAACAAACCACAAGCAGAAACTAGAGAGAGACTGATCAAAAACAACATGCAGAACAAACACTGTGGAGGAATTTGTCATGTCAGACATGTAGTGTGAACTTTAAGATATCTGGAGGTGATGGATGGATTGTGTGTGTTTGTGAGGATCTGCTCACCTTCATGACACACAAAAGGAAACTGGTTGTTGCAAGAGATGTCTAACCATTGTCCCTGAGCGTTGTGTTCGATCGCTGTACAGTTTTCATTATCTCCAGCATTATTAGGTTCACCAGTATTCCAGTATCTGAATGAGGAGTTACTCTGATCTGACCACTGCCATGAGTCTCTGAACAGACCAATCCAGACATTATCAGATATGTGACTCTCATTGATGAACTTCTGAAGCTGTTGACTCTCATTCTGGTTCCTCACACTGACCAGATCAATGTGATTCTGTCTGCAGTAACTCTGAGCGTCTCTCCAGTTCATCGTCTGATTGACAAAGACGAGTCCTGTGCTCACTTTAAGAAAAACAAATGGAAACAGATTCATGAATCAGTTTGTTCATTATTCTTATGCTGCTTTATGGTTTGATGTGAATAAGAGCAGCAGTGGAAACATCAGAAACACGTGTCATTCAAAGACTGTTTCTACAGCTGATGATATATTAAATATTCACAATAGATTCATGATGATTTTGCTGATAAAGCATTAACATTTGTGATCTTTTTATTGAAACTTTATATTTCTTCATGATGTTTTGTTACACATTTCTCTAGAATACTTGATTCAGACACAAAGATCTGAATGAGAGAAACATCAAACAGATGAAGATGTTTCACTGCAGATGAATATATTTGTTAACTAGCCCTAGAAATATGTCAGTAAAAAGTTCACTCAAAATGTTGGATTTTAGACTAATAATATATACAAATGAATATTGTTGCAGTATTCATATTAATGTTAGTGTTTGTCTTGTTCATTTAAAGTTCATCTAATAATGATGTTTTTACAGGTTTGTGTTGAGATCCTGAAAGATGAATGACTCAAGCTCTCTCTTATGGAAATAAAATATATTTCCATATATTTATGATCAATGTATTAAGGGTTTAAATATACTGAAAAAATACAGAATAATATACTGCAGTAATATATTACAATGAATATGAAAAACGGAGTAGTTACCTTTTCATTGAAATATGAGCGTCAGCCTCAGCCATTGAGAAAAAACTCTTGTGAGATTGTTATGAAAAAACTAAATAACATCCAACAGGGCTTTTAGCTTAAAAGGCCGGTGACGCGAGAGTTAACGAGCTCCACCTGCGAGGCGCACCGGCCTCGAGTCTCTCACGGAGGAGCTCCGGAAGCATAAAAGGAGGAGCGACGACAGTGAAGGATGAGAGAGGACCAGGCCTGGACTTTACGTTATGTTTTATTATGTTTGTGTGGCCGGCAGACGTCTGCGAGGGTCCGCCGGCATTACTTTCGTTTTGTTCTTTGTTTATTATATTAAAGATTATTGTTTGAACGTTCGCCGGTTCCCGCCTCCTTCTTCCCGCATATACGAACTACTTTACAAATATCCTGTAAGTTTTAGAGCTGAAAACCTCCTTGTTAGTCCAATAAAAGCTTTAATTGACACCAGACCCAGAGAACGACAGGATTTACAAAGTGGGGATCTATGACATCAAAGGGCAGCAAGCACCGCCTCCACAGAAGATCAATGCCTACTTCATCACTGCCTGTTTAGCCCCGCCCACTGATTCACACATGACATGCAATAGTAACATAGGCCTACGTGGTGCTAAAACAGATCGAGCTCCCAAGCAATAAACATGCCGTTGAGGATTACAAAATATTGTGCAGTGCCTGGACTCGACAGTAATGCAACAACATGTCAGTAACTGTGTTAATTCTAATGCCTGATCTGATATTAATGATTCATGTACAGTCAGATGTTCTTTGTCTGTGTGTCAGTAAATCAAACCAGTGACTAAACGTCAACTTGAGTTGTTTCTCTTAGTAGGATGAAAATAATCTGTTATTTAACAGTGATTATATAAAGAAAGCTCAAAGAAAGCTCCCTTTGCAATCGCTGGAGCAGCGTGCACTGAAGCTGTCAATCAAACAGTGCAAGTTTATCAGTGACTGACGCGCAAAACTACCGTTTTATTCAACGAATCTTTTAGTTACAGTGCAAACGCGATACTAGTGAAGATGAAAGCATTTGTTAGTGTGCAGAAATTGAGTTTCAATGACGAGATTACTGCTTTCATGCGCTCAACATGTCTGTGATCGACTACAATGTTCATCTCTGCAACCTTTCATGCTAAATATAATGCAACACTTTTCACGATTAGTTAACCTTGAGAGCTGTAATAGTAAAAACACGCTAAAAGAGAGAGTAACACTTGGCTATTTCATATGCAAAGATGTCAGCCAATCACAGAAGTCTCACAGAGACACGCCCCTTAAAACAGAGCGTTCAAATCAGAGGATAAAATCAGGGTAGGAAAAATGCCTTTTATTTATAAATTATGACAATTTTGGATGTTAAAAGCATACTAACATTATAAGTGCACCCCAGGAAACATTATAAAACAATGCAGTTCATGACTCCTTTAAAAGCATATGCATTTCGAGAAATATTGATGGATTCTCATACGTTTATGTGAATACAGAGGAGTAATATTTATTCAATTTTTACCCAAAATGCGCTGTTGCCATCATATGAGCACTGGATATTCTGATCTACTGTGTTTTCAATTCATACCTGCAGCCGGAGGGCGCTCTGTGCACATTAGTCCATAAATGCCTCAATGAAGAAAATGTATACCATGTGACATTCCAGGAACTAACAGAGGCTTCCAGAGTTCGCTAAAACAATGGATATAATATGCAGATCGACACTTTTGAAGATAATAAATACACGATTGTGGCGATATGTGGTTTATCTGTGTTCTTCACGCCATGCCGGGTATTAATAATAGATAGATTATATTTATAATGCAATGCTAATCGAGATAGCTTTTCTCATTGTGCAGAATAGTGTAAAATTATATATTTTCTGTCTGATTTTTGATCCGAAGCCACATCACATCACAGAAGGTTATTTAAAACACTCGACCTGTAAGTTTGTAGGAAAAATGTGGTTTTAATCTTTTAAATCGTTGTGTTTTGTTGGTGTGCTAAGCTTAAATGCTAACGAGCCCAGAGATTAACCTGTTCTGAGCTAATGCAAATAAATAATTTTGAATTGTAAAGCTCACTGATTTTTTCTCTTTTTTCAAGAAGGGCATTAGATACAGTTTCAAAGAAGGTGAAGTGAGAAGTTTGGTGAAAGAAATGAGGGGGAGTAGGACAGAAACCTTTTTGCTTGCACGTCAATTTCTCTTTAACACAGTTTGTGCTTGTTTTTAGACTTTATAAGGCGCGTCAAGTTGATTTGTATAGCTCGTTTCACACACGCCGGTGATTTTTACTTTCGCTTTGTCTGACAGCGCAAAATCAAACATAGCCTGAATGTCTGAAGATAAAACTCACTCTTCAGACCTTTTACAACAAGTGTCAGTAACATCAGGAGAAAACATGAAGATATTATTAAAGAGAAATGGTCTCTTTCCTGCTCGTGTCCTTCATCCCTCTCAAAGCGCAGAGCGGCTATATCAAAGACTATAATAACGGGACATTGGCTATATGACACATCTATGTGTGGAAATAAAAAACTAATGCTTTTTGAAATAATATTTAACTTTCTTATTATTTAGGTTACCATTATTTACCAATTTTTATTTCATAGTTTTACAGGCTAGTGTGTTTTTTTTACTGACGGAATAGCTATAATAAACACGCACGTCTGTTACCCCTGTTGAAAAAACCAGCATATGCTGGTAAGGTAGGTTTTGAAGCTGGTATGCTGGTCTAGGACCAGCTTAGGACTAGCATGGACCAGTTTAGGACCAGCACTTGACCAGCATACCAGCTTCAAAACCTACATTATACAGCATATGCTGGTTTTTTTCAACAGTACAAAATGGATGTTTGAGCATTTTTCTTTTTTATATATATATACAGTATATATATATATATATATATTTCAAAATGTATTTAATTGAGGTAGCCTATATACACACAAACATACACACACACTCCAAATCATATTTAATGTTTTTAAAATAGGCTATATAAAATAGTAAAATAGTTCCAATAGATTTTGCTGTGGTACCGAAATTGGTACAGACAACCGTAAAATTTTCATGGTATCGGTACCGACTACTGGAAATTTGGTACCGTGACAACACTATAGACAATACACTTGAATAGATGACAATAAATATCAGTTAACATTTTAGAGTCTTTTCTAAATAAAATCACATGACATGGTCTTGAAAAACATTTAATAAAACTCAGAGTTTTAAACTTGTCATCTTCAGATTTGAAATGTAACATGGCCCGACATGTGGCGTTAGCTGCAGTGCATTTCTAGATTGCTACAAGGCCAACTTCACTTTTATTTCCATAAAGATATTTCATAAAAAATACATTTCTAATAACTTTTCAAAACTTTGAAGCTATTTAACTATTTTCTTCATTGTGACAATAATTAATTATGACTTTACAATAAACTGCAAAGTGTCTGCTTTCAAATGAGACCTTACTTCTGCTTTTAGTGCAAAGGGTTCATGAACTGTATCTCTTTTAGTTTGGGTATGTCATTTCTTGGGATTTTTTCAAAAGCGGGGGTGCTGGCTAACAGGATAATACATAAGGAACTGCTGCTTTTCATAAATTGAAAATCTATGACAATATATTTCCGTATATTCTTTTTGTAATGGTTTATCACACTAATGATCACAATTTCATGTCTAAAATGTTTTGTTCCTTTCCAACATCTAGTTAAAAAGGTTACTTTTTTGAGAATTACAATCTCCAAAACAAAATTACTATTATTTATGTACGTAAAAAGTGAACAATCAGACTGGTGTATTAAGAGTTTTGTTCATAAATATCAAGATGTGACAGGTTGTCATATATCTATTACATATTTAAATTTTTTTTCCATTCATCAAAACAATGGTTTGATATTTTTGTATTTTATGTAATTATGCTGTACATTCTCTAGTCTCTCTAATGGCAGATTCCCGCAGTTATCCCAAGTGACAACAAAAGATCAACATGCGTGTGGATTAGAAATTGACTTTAGTTGAAAGTGTGAAAAACATCCACAGTCTCTTTATGACCACATTAAAAGCATTTAGTATTGCATTGCTATTTTGTACAACATACGGTGCATCTTTCTGTAAATAATGTTTGTTGTCATTGTAGGGAGCTGAACTTACTGTTGTTAGATGAACTGCAGATGAAAGTCCAGCTGTCACTACATGACCCATCATGCCATTGTCCATTTCTCATAAAAGCACACTCATCTTTGCCATCAGGTTGTGTAGGAGCCCAGTTCAGATAGAGCGCAGGATCACCTGAAGACCACTGCCATTTATTAACACTCGTCTTCTGCAGCCCAATCCAGACACGTCCATCATTCACACTCTTCTTCAGCTCGTTCATGTCGTTCATGTTGTCAACGGTGGCCAGATCTGTGTAATTCTCTCTGCAGTATCTCTGAGCTTCAGTCCAGTTCTTGTTCACGTTTATAAAGTGATACTGACGCTGAACACATTCAGATACGGAGCAGAGAGCTGTGAAAGAGAGGGTTTGATTTAATGCTTTTCATAACAGAGTCAAACCTGATGAAACTATAAACCATCAATAAAACAACAAACACACTCACCAATGAGAAGAAGAATGAAATATAGAGTTTGCTCCATTTCTGAGGAAGAAACACAGTGAAAAACTCAGATATCAAACATTAACAGATTCTTTTTGGAGTAAAATATGACAATTTCAGTTCGTATCTGAACAGCAGCATGAATTCACTGTACATAATCATTCAGACAATATTAACATCTCAAAGTCTAGTTGTGTTTGAAGAATGAACATGTGAGTTGTTCTTACTTTAGAGGTCGTGTGTTTCTGTCCTGAGTCTGATGTTTCTGTCTGCAGCTTTAAACAGTGTGATCATTATATCTGCTCTCATCCCTCATTCGTCACCTCATTTGTTTATTACTCTGAAAACCCCTATATCATATTCACTTCCTCTATATTTGTGTATTTGTCCAACTCTTTCCCTTTATTTGCATCTTGACGTCTGTGTCAGTCAATATCAGTCTATATGTATATGGACCTTAATTAAAATATCATGTATGTTTGTGTTTCTCACTTTTTATCTGGTGCTGGTGACAAAGAGGGAGAAACGTTTTTCTGCTCTCATGGTCTTTCTTCTTTTCCCTCTTCTGAGAGCAGAGTGGTGTTGAGGAGGAGACATTCACAACAGAGACGAGATAAAGACATTAAAGTGCTCATATCGTGCTTTCATTCCCCTGAATTCATTTATAATGTTAATAAAGGTTGTTGGACTCTCATTATCCCACTGAAATAAAAACATCATCTTCTGCTGCTGCTGTTTCAGTCTTATTTCCTCTAGATTGTGATTGGCTGGAATGCAGATATAAATATATATGAATATTTTTTTCATGAGAATGTTTTACATTTTTTCTGCTGTTTACTGTTTATATAACATGAACACATTTGCATGTAAACACATCCTCATCACTCATTTGTTTATCTCCACATCACATGAAGACGTTCAGGATGGACAAAATTTACATCTCTGACGAGAAACAGGATAAACAGTGAGAGTTATTGTTCTAGTCATATTTCATATTTCATCCAGTCTTATTCATCTATTAGTTTTATTGCAGCTACAGGAATGTTACACTATAACTGTGTCTCAAATCAGAGCTGCGTCCTTCGAAGTCCATGAAGGTTGATGTTAGAGTTGTTAATGAGGAGACAGGGGTCACTGCAGGTCAGAGTAATGGGCGTCAAGAAAGGTAAATTGCTTCAACAGAAACTAACTCTAACCCCACACCCTGGTGACAGTTTTAGTGACCAATGATGAAGACCTTTCTGCAGGCCTTTCGGCACACCGATTACTCCAACCTGCAGATACTCTAATACAGATAATAATAATAATAATAATAATAATAATACAGATCTACTCCGATACAGCTAACATTTTTTTTTATTCTAAAAACGTTTTCCAAACATTCTGTTTTGGTTAAGGAAATATTAAAATGTCCAGTTTCTTAATGTTAGAGGAACATCATTTAAAGGTTAGTTTGATGTTCCTGAAACATTTGAACACCTGCTGTTAACAAGCAGAATCACAGAAGTAAAAAGAGAAACAACAAGAACAGAAACTACAACTGACTTCAGCCACAGCCTCAGATGAAATCAACTGAAGATAAAATACATGAAATCTCTCCAGATCTCAGCTGAGTATTAAACAACTCCACAAACAGCATTACAGCTTCACTTATTACTAACCAGACTGACTTTATTTCTGTCAGACGTCTACAGAAGTTCTTATTGAGAATCAACAGAGGTTTAGATGTTGATGTTTGGTTGAAAGTTTGTTTTGTTTGAAATCACGATTATGGCGATCAGTGTTTGCTTTAGTTGGGCTCTTGCTGTTTCCTAGTTTATTTCTCTTTCAGCAATTGCAGGTGTTTTCAGAAAATGATTCTGCATTGATAGAGAGATCGAGAAGGCAGATCAATATGTCTGTTTTATGTCTGGCAGTCAAATGATTTGTTTTTTTCTCTAGTTTCTTTATTTTTGTTTTGTTTTATTGACTTTTCAGCATTATCACAAGTTCACTAAAGAACACTACAGACTAAAATGAAATGCATGCAATATTAAAAAATAAATAAAAATACAACTCTACCCATCAAACCATCCCATATTATAAGAATAATTTCATAAAATCAACCATCATTAAAAATTCTAAACATAATACAAAAATGTGTTCTAAAATCCATAATCATTTAAAAGTATGCACATATAAGGAATTGGTGATCTCCAGTATCTCTCCATTCGGCATCTTGGAATTGTCCGCTTATTTGAATTCCTCATCTGGCGATCTGTAAGTAGCCAGTCTCTGAAACTGGACTAACTTTTAGCAAAAAGACACAATTGAGTTTATCTTTCCATAAGGGTACACAGTGCAAGATGGCCAAGAGCATCAGAATACCCCAGATTAACCGAGTGTATACACACCCGTTTCTGCACACTTTCCAGGCTTTTGGCTTGATCTGCGGTCAAAGAACTATGCCAGACGTGTACCGCATACTCCAGCACTGAGCACACATACCCTTTATAGACGGTAACCAAATCAGGATCACAGACACTAAATTTCTTTAAACGACAGAAAGCTGTCTGTTAGCCGAGGACAACATGTGGTCCACTAGACAATCCCATTTCAAATCACTCTGAATAATGACCCCCAAAACTTTAGTACTGTCACAAATTTCCAAGGTGTTCTGATCAATGGTGAATAAAAGCTTCACCAGTTCCTGCCTCATGCTAGTGACATGCAAGACCTTGCATTTCTTTGGGTTGAGTTTCAGTTTCACTATTGTTGAGGTTTGTATGATGAGAATTGTTGTATAAGTGTGTCAACTATTACACGAGAGGTTGTGTCAATCGCTGGATTTGTTTATTTCTTTTTTCATTAATGTTTCAACGCCATTGATTTAATTAATGATGAAGTTGAAAAAAAAAGAAATGCTTGTGAAACATGTTTACAAAGGGATGCAAATTTATGAAGATTAGAAAAAATAACACAGCAGGACAAACACACAAAATCCCCCAGAAATCATATTATTTGATGCACAAAATTGGTTTAAACATGATCAAACAAAACTTGCATGAGAGCAAAAACACAACAAAGTGAAAGAGTATCGCATCATCTATTGGTTGACGTATTGTTGAGATCTTTGTAAAGGGTGAGGGTTAATTTAACTTATGTACAAGATGGTTAAATAGAGATATTATAAAAGGGTTGTTTCCTTTATCTTCAAGCCATGACTCGTTTACGATGATCAAACCAGATGTTTTTGAATAATCATCTATGGGCTGGAAATATTCCTTTATTTAAAAAACTTCAATTTGATCTGATTATTGTGCATGAAAAAAATGTGATCATTATTGTTTAATACAATAAGTTTACCAAACCTTTAATTTAATCTCTCCAAAATAGACCTTAGTAGTAATTAATATTGTATGCTTTGTCTAATTCTAGTGCTCTTTAATGAGATCTGTTGTTTATATTGTATTCTTGAGTTCTGTAATAAAATAAGGTGATCAGACTCTGAAGTATTGCTCATACACATACAGTATGGTTTTCACGCTTTGAATCATGAACTATGCATCAGAATATCATGACACCTTTTTTCTGTGTTTCACAATACTCAATTAATGACTGTAAACTGAGGTTGGTGTCTTTAGAAGAAGTTTCTGTGCTGAATTTGACATAAATAAATCACAACAATCCCGTACTATGAGCACAGCCATTGATTCAGGCGACAGCAGAAGTTCTTACGCTACTATTTGAAGCTTACGCTTTTCAATGGAAGTGTGATAAAGACCAATTGAAAAGGTAATCTTCACAGAGATGATAGCGACAAACCATTATGATTTCAAAAAAGTAACAAACCCTTGTTTACTGAAATCAGCAGTTTGATACATGTGCTGAATGATTCACAACAAAAGATTCTCAAAGCTTCATGAAGCAGTGATTTGAAAGCAACCATCACCCTCAGATACAACTGCCTACTGACGGTGAAATTATTACTTTACAACCAAGTGATGAATGAAAATGAAGTTAAAGGAAGTGAACACACAAGCATTTGTTATCTTACATGAAATGTATGTGTATCCATTCACTCATAATTGCTGCAGATGAAGTTGAGTTTGTGAGTCTCAGGACGGCTGATCCAGCGCTGATCTCCTCCAGACTGAACTGCTCCAGATCTCACTGCAGAATCACAGTTCTCTGAATCATCGTTCTCCCAGTTCTGATAGCACACGGTCTGTCCGCTCACCCAGAACCAGAGGCCCACAGTGCAGGAGTGACGTAAACCCAACCACACCTCCTCAGTAGACGCCTGTTTAACCACATTCATCACCTCACGCTGAATCTCTTCTGAATGAACCGAGACCAGATCCACATGATTCTGTCTGCAGTATCTCAGAGCTTCAGACCACGTCAGCTTCTCTTTGATCAGAATCAGTTTATCTGGACACAAAACAAACCACAAGCAGAAACTAGAGAGAGACTGATCAAAAACAACATGCAGAACAAACACTGTGGAGGAATTTGTCATGTCAGACATGTAGTGTGAACTTTAAGATATCTGGAGGTGATGGATGGATTGTGTGTGTTTGTGAGGATCTGCTCACCTTCATGACACACAAAAGGAAACTGGTTGTTGCAAGAGATGTCTAACCATTGTCCCTGAGCATCGCGTTCGATCGCTGTACAGTTTTCATTATTTCCATCATTATTAGGTTCACCAGTATTCCAGTATCTGAATGAGGAGTTACTCTGATCTGACCACTGCCATGAGTCTCTGAACAGACCGATCCAGACCTTTGATCCAGATATGTGACTATCATCGATGAACTTCTGAAGCTGTTGACTCTCATTCAGGTTCCTCACACTGACCAGATCAATGTGATTCTGTCTGCAGTGACTCTGAGCGTCTCTCCACTTCTTCTGCTGATCAACAAAGACGAGTCCTGTGTTCACTTTAAGAAAACAAATGGAAACAGATTCATGAATCAGTTTGTTCATTATTCTTTTGCTGCTTTATGGTTTGATGTGAATAAGAGCAGCAATGGAAACATCAGAAACACGTGTCATTCAAAGACTGTTTCTACAGCTGATGATATATTAAATATTCACAATAGATTCATGATGATTTTGCTGATAAAACATTAACATTTGTGATCTTTTTATTGAAACTTTATATTTCTTCATGATGTTTTGTTACACATTTCTCTAGAATACTTGATTCAGACACAAAGATCTGAATGAGAGAAACATCAAACAGATGAAGATGCTTCACTGCAGATTAATATATTTGTTAACTAGTCCTAGAAATATGTCACTAAAAAGTTCATTCATAAATGTTGGATTGTAGTCTATTAATATATACAAATGAATATTGCTGCAATATTAATGTGTTAGTCTTGTTTCAAAGTAAACGGTTTGTTTACTTTGTAGTGGACAATGTGAGTTCATCCAAGAATGATGTTTTTACGGGTTTGTGTTGAGATCCTAAAACATAAACATACCCATTTTATACAGAATGTTAAAAGAATAAAACATAATGGACAGAAATGTGTAGGAAAATGACAATTTTATTAAAGATAACTATATTTTGAGCCACTAATCCACACCTACCCATAACCATTTCTTAAAACTAACGTTATACAGTTATAAAAAGAATAACAGACAAACAAGTGTAATCAAAATAATTATTAATTTTCACAATATTGTGAAAATGTCAAAAGTGGTACCAAAAGTAGTTCAAATGATGAGTTGCAGTCACAGTCCTCTCTGGCGGTAAGAGTTTTTAATTTTTTTATTTTAATATATAGAGTACAGAGCAGAATTTAACTTATTCATCCATGAAAATACTTCGGTAAAGTTGGTTTTATATTCGCACATTCGGACTTCTGATAAATTAAGACTTTCCAATAAATGTGCAATAAATTAATGTTTGCGAATTTTAAGCAGCGACATGATAGTGACAACCAACGATTGTCAACTTACAACATTTTTCACAGTCGATCAAAATAGGCAAGTATTGTTTTAATGGCATATTTACTTGTGAATGTCCACTGAATGTCCAATGTAGTGTGATTAACAAGCTATTGAATACGGATGTCCGAATGTGCGAATATAAAACCAACTTTACCGAAGTCATGAAAATATGAATCCGGCTTCTCTCCATGAAGGCCCACGCTCATTTCAAATGTCAATCCACTGAAACACGTCACAATTTGTGATGAAGCAGATGAGAACCAATGAGCGGTCGATATCAGTGCCATAAACCGTGTCGTAACGCTTCTCGAGGGCGCTACTTTCAAATTTGAATCATGGCAAGCACAGGCTTTGACTGTGACGGTCGCTGCTGCTGAGAATGAAGATAAAGATTGCCAGATAAAGGGATTAATTTGGATCTGTTCCTTACAAACATTTATACTACGGGGCTGATTGTTGACCAACTGTCAGCAGATAGTTGAGGAACACAGAAGTGATGTAAACAACAGCTGGTTTATTGAGTGCAGATGAAACAACAACACAGCAGAGAAAACAGTCCAGGTAAGTGGGTTTGGATAAGGAAAGTCTTGGTTCAGCTTATCTGTGACTGATGAAGTCTTTGTGTCTTTTCCAGGTGATCCAGGAACCAACGAGCATGGAGACAACGGATAGCAGGGGATGAGGAGAACCAGGACTGCTGGTGGGAACAACTGGTGAGTTGAGAACAGGTAAAACGACATTGGCGTAAACAAAGAAGTAGTGCATATCCATAGACAAGACCCGACATCGAGTGAAGTGAGTGAGGACCTTATGAATGGTGCAGAAGATGAGTGGCAGCTGGTGGTGATCAGTGATGAGAAATGGAGTGCAGGTGAGGAACCAGAGGGATGCTGGGAAGTGGAGTCCGGGGACGGTGAGACAGACAGTGACGGTGACACCAACGTTCTAAGGCAGGGGTGTCCGATCCTGCTCCTGGAGGGCCACTGTCCTGCAGAGTTTAGCTCCAACCCCAATTAAACACACCTGAACCAGCTAATCAAGGTTTTTACGCCTACAAGAAAATTCCAGGCAGGTGTGTTGTGGTAAGTAGGAACTAAACTCTGCAGGACAGTGGCCCTCCAGGACCGAGTTTGGACACCCCTGTTCTAAGGTGTGCAACTATGCTGCATTCACGGCACCTCGTATTTACCGGAATCTTGAGATGATAACACGTGACGTTATATTTAGAGCTGCATATCACTGCGCCAAATGATTACAGTTATTTAGGTCCTTACAACCTACAACCGCAAAAGAGACAAACCCACAACGACACTGACCAAGCAAATATAGTAAACAATAGGATGAAAACGACAAATAATTGTCATGTTTTTTTCCACAAAATACGTTTTATTGTGTCCTTAAAGAGCATATTACTCTCTCTCTCTCTCGCACACACACTCTCTTTCAAATGTACACACGACAAGTAGTCTATAGTACGGACACACACTCGCACAGAAACGTTTGGTCAGCGCTGCTCTGACAAATTAATCAGTAAAATAGTTTAGCAACTTAAGATCCATGACTCACCAGCGAGGTAATAACTGTGCAGTCCTTGAGATAAATTTCACTATTAGTAGAGACTGCTGCCGTTAGAGATGCACAGATCACGAAAGGTAAGGCTAATTCACATATTCTCTCATTCTCTCTCTCCAACTGTGTTAATAACCGTTTCAACAGTATTATTCTGCTATCAAGGCTCAAGCCTCCATTACTAGCTCTAAAATGATGTTTTGGAATTAGCAACGGAGGCTTGGGATGAGATGCGTAAGAAATTAGTCCCACACACAAGAGTGTTTTAAGGACAAAAACCTGACAAATATCTTGAAGTACACCATCGAAACAGTGTCTGGAGGTGTGGTAACCATAGTATAAGCGGAATAATTGACTCTGGGCCATCAAGAATTTTACGGCCTGGAGTCAATGGGCCTGTTTACACCTGGTCACTTCATGTGTTTTCACTGATTGGACAGCTATCCGATCATGAAAAGACCAGGTCTAAATGCCCTCCGATGCTCATAAATCCGATCACTCAAACCACTTCAGGAAGTGATCTGGGACGCATTCCAGTCAAAACTGAACAGGTCTGAATGCATCTGCTTGTTGAAACCACATATGTAAATTTAACTCCTCCCCAAAATACTGAAAAATAAACGTGTGAGCACTTGTTATAGGCTTAATAACATGTTATAGCCAGATATGCAGCACGCATCGCTGCTCTCTCCTATTGCGGTCTTTGATTTTGAAATTAGCTGATGATCAATAAAATGCAACTCATATTTGTTGCTTTCGGTGACGTGAACTCTATGAAATCTGCATATAGCGCGGGAAGGGAATTGAATTGATTGGATTTGTATCCGTTTTGCGGAGACACATTTATGTGGCCAAGTGTAAATGCAATCGTTTTTATAAATCAGATAGCTATCCGATTGGAGAAAAAGCATGAAGTGACCAGGTGTAAACAGGCCCAATTATTCCTTAATATGGATTCTACAGATTTGGAGTACAGCAATAAAATCGATGTTATTTGTGAATTTATGTTGTGTTTTGGTGTATCTTATGGTTCTATTGTCAGTCGCCGCATAGGAGGAAATGCCTTCTGTGTCTCACAGCAAACTGACTAAATATTACAAAATGGTTAAACAATTACAGACATTTTATTCATTTTAAAGTTTCAAAGTCTTGACATTTGATATTCAACAGTGTTTTGATCTGTATGCGAACTGAATTGAGCTGGATGATGACATCTCTGTTTACTCCAGTGCTGATATAGATAAATTAACTAAATTAATAACTATTGACTCTTACAACGGAATGAATCAATACTGAATTTACTTAAGATGGATACTGACACCATTTTCTTTAAGAGCTGCTGTGCAGCCAATCAGAATCAGAATCAGAATCAGAAAGAGCTTTATTGCCAGGTATGTTGTTTACACATACTAGGAATTTGTTTTAGTGACAGAAGCTCCACAGTGCAACAGAGTGACAGCGACAAGACAAGACACATAATAAAAGGAATAAAATAATAATATACGAATTTACAAGATAGACAAAGTGCAAAAAAAGCAAAAAACAATATATAATTTAGACAATTGTATGTACAGTTATGTGTGCAAATTTGAAGTATAAGTAAGTGTTTTAAGTAGATAATGTGTAATAGTGTTGTGTGTTCCATGTTTGTCAAGTGTTCAATATATATATATATACCAGTTATCACTGTAAAGCTGCTTCGACACAATCTGCATTGTAAAAAGCGCTTTATAAATAAAGGTGACTTGACTTGACTCTTGTTTAACATTATGTAATCCTACAAAACGAGTTTGCAGCACAAGTCACGAACAGAAATGTTATTTTCATATTAAGTAGATGAGTAAACTGCATTCAATAAATTCGACTAAAAATATATGTATTGATATGACAATTGAATACAACAGATTTAAACCATTAATGACACAATTTTAATATTAATGGGAATTTATACACATTCACACTACGTAAATGATTTATGTTTTATTGCTGTTACTATGTAAGTATTTTTACGTTTTAGTGCTATGAATACGTCAATATTATATGTTTTTGTGTGTATGAAAACGTAAGTAAATGTATGTGTGGTAAAACCACACTTTATCTAAAAATACACACGTATTCCCATGAGATCACGTTGCTATTGCATATTTAAATTTTATTAATTCATTAATTCCTTACCATTTATGTTAGTCAAAACAATGGTTTGATATTTTTGTATTTTATGTAATTTTGCTGTAAATTCTCTAGTCTCTCTAATGGCAGATTCCCGCAGTTATCCCGAGTGACAACAAAAGATCAACATGCGTGTGGATTAGAAATTGACTTTAGTTGAAAGTGTGAAAATATCCACAGTCTCTTTATGACCACATTAAAAAGTAGAAGCATTTAGTATTGCATTGCTATTTTGTACAACATATGAAGCATCTTTCTGTAAATAATGTTTGTTGTCATTGTAGAGAGCTGAACTTACTGTTGTTAGATGAACTGCAGATGAAAGTGAAGCTGTGACCACATGGGAAATCATGCCATTGTCCATCTCTCATCACAGCACACCTCTCATCTATGCCATCAGGTTGTGTAGGATCCCAGTTCAGATAGAGCGCAGGATCACCTGAAGACCACTGCCATTTATTAACACTCATCCTCTGCAGCCCAATCCAGACACGTCCATCATCCACACTCTTCTTCAGCTCGTTCATGTCGTTCATGTTGTCGACGGTGGCCAGATCTGTGTAATTCTCTCTGCAGTATCTCTGAGCTTCAGTCCAGGTCTTCGTCACGTTTATAAAGTGATACTGACGCTGAACACATTCNTTATTTTCATATTAAGTAGATGAGTAAACTGCATTCAATAAATTCGACTAAAAATATATGTATTGATATGACAATTGAATACAACAGATTTAAACCATTAATGACACAATTTTAATATTAATGGGAATTTATACACATTCACACTACGTAAATTATTTATGTTTTATTGCTGTTACTATGTAAGTATTTTTACGTTTTAGTGCTATGAATACGTCAATATTATACGTTTTTGTGTGTATGAAAACGTAAGTAAATGTATGTGTGGTAAAACCACACTTTATCTAAAAATACACACGTATTCCCATGAGATCACGTTGCTATTGCATATTGAAATTTTATTCATTCATTAATTCCTTACCATTTACGTTAGTCAAAACAATGGTTTGATATTTTTTGTATTTTATGTAATTTTGCTGTAAATTCTCTAGTCTCTCTAATGGCAGATTCCCACAGTTATCCCAAGTGACAACAAAAAATCAACATGCGAGTGAATTAGAAATTGACTTTAGTTGAAAGTGTGAAAAACATCCACAGTCTCTTTATGACCACATTAAAAGCATTTAGTATTGCGTTGCTATTTTGTACAACATATGAAGCATCTTTCTGTAAATAATGTTTGTTGTCATTGTAGAGAGCTGAACTTACTGTTGTTAGATGAACTGCAGATGAAAGTGAAGCTGTGACCACATGGGAAATCATGCCATTGTCCATCTCTCATCACAGCACACCTCTCATCTATGCCATCAGGTTGTGTAGGATCCCAGTTCAGATAGAGCGCAGGATCACCTGAAGACCACTGCCATTTATCAACACCTGTCTTCTCCAGCCCAATCCAGACACGTCCATCATTCACACTCTTCTTCAGCTCGTTCATGTCGTTCATGTTGTCAACGGTGGCCAGATCTGTGTATTTCTCTCTGCAGTATCTCTGAGCTTCAGTCCAGTTCTTCGTCACGTTTATAAAGTGATACTGACGCTGAACACATTCAGATACGGAGCAGAGAGCTGTGAAAGAGAGGGTTTGATTTAATGCTTTTCATAACAGAGTCAAACCTGATGAAACTATAAACCATCAATAAAACAACAAACACACTCACCAATGAGAAGAAGAATGAAATATAGAGTTTGCTCCATTTCTGAGGAAGAAACACAGTGAAAAACTCAGACATCAAACATTCACAGATTCTTTTTGGAGTAAAATATGACAATTTCAGTTCGTATCTGAACAGCAGCATGAATTCACTGTACATAATCATTCAGACAATATTAACATCTCAAAGTCTAGTTGTGTTTGAAGAATGAACATGTGAGTTGTTCTTACTTTAGAGGTCGTGTGTTTCTGTCCTGAGTCTGATGTTTCTGTCTGCAGCTTTAAACAGTGTGATCATTATATCTGCTCTCATCCCTCATTCATCACATCATTTGTTTATTACTCTGAATACCCCTATATTCACTTCCTCTATATTTGTGTGTTTGTCCAACTCTTTCCCTTTATTTGCATCTTGACGTCTCTGTCAGTCAGTGTCAGTCTATATGTATATGGACCTTAATTAAAATATCATGTATGTTTGTCTTTCTCACTTTTTATCTGGTGCTGGTGACAAAGAGGGAGAAACGTTTTTCTGCTCTCATGGTCTTTCTTCTTTTCCCTCTTCTGAGAGCAGAGACCCCTGGTGTTGAGGAGGAGACATTCACAACAGAGACGAGATAAAGACATTAAAGTGCTCATATCGTGCTTTCATTCCCCTGAAGTTCATTTATAATGTTAGTAAAGGTTGTTGGACTCTCATTATCCCACTGAAATAATAACATCATCTTCTGCTGCTGCCTTTTCAGTCTTATTTCCTCCAAATACTTGATCGTGATTGGCTGGAATGCAGACATTAAAACATCTTTATTTATTTATTTTTTTAATTCATTTTTTTCACGAGAATTCTTTTTTTAGTTTTGTTTTTCCATTTCATACTCCTGCTGTTTACTGTTTATTTTCATTTTGTTTATATAACATGAACACATTTGCACGTAAACATCCTCATCACTCATTTGTTTATCTCCACATCACATGAAGACGTTCAGGATGGGCAATATTTACATCTCTGACGTGAAACAGGATAGACAGTGAGAGTTATTGTTCTAGTCATATTTCATATTTCATCCAGTCTTATTCATCTGTTAGTTTTATTGCAGCAGGAATGTTCCACTATAACTGTGTTTCAAATCAGAGCTGCGTCCTTCAAAGTCCATGAAGGTTGAAGTGAGAGTTGTTTAATGAGGAGACAGGGGTCACTGCAGGTCAGAGTAATGGGCGTCAAGAAAGGTAACAGAAACCATATTGTCACAAACCTGTCGTTCAGCCACGTTGGTGAATGACGTCATGCAGGTGGTGAGTAATAACGTCTATGGTACGGTGTTGCCTCCAGGCAACATGGTCTATTTTAGTTTGTTTTTAATAAAATAAGGCACCAATTGATTGATCAAACGTATCTCAGGACAGAATAACTCAAATACTAATCAATAAAAGTGCAAAAAAGGCCAAAACATGATCCACAGGGGTACATGTTTCAGCACATGTCACATGACTCCATATTTTCTCCATTGAAAAGTGCTTTTTTCACTTGTTTGTATCCATTTGATCACCCACAAAAAAACCTTCACCTTCACTGGCAAAGTATTGGTAAAGAAGTATTTTCAAGAACTTTGCATTATATATCATCAAATGTTTTGGAGAAAATAACAAAAAACTGTGTGTTGCCTCAAGGCAACATTGTACCATAATGGAATCGCATAAGGCCATACAGGCATAATAGGTTTGAATACAAATGTATTATATTTGTAAGGAAAAGAGTTAGAATTATCTAAATATGTTGGCATTTTCACATGATTTTGTAATGCACTTACAAGAATAGTAATTCACATACTATATCTGCATATATTATGATCTACACATTTTCTATAGCGCTTCAAAAAGGAATAAAACACACAAATCTCTGGCAGTTGATGAGGGTGATGATGAAGGGTCATTCTGTGATGAGGAAGATGAAATCATAGTGACAATCCATCAGGGAGAGAGTGAGGGTGAGAGAGAAGATGGAGATGAGGATGAATATGGATATGATAACATAATAATATGATGGTTTGGTAATATTTGTGTTCCACTATGGTACAATGTTGCCTGAGGGCAACAGCTGGATCTAAAATGTAACTTTTTATTAAATATGGCACTGGACGCTCCGTGGACGGCTCGATCCTCCTCCGCCCCCTGGCGGCCGGCGATGGCTCCTCCGACTGAGGGCAGCCAGCAGCGAGTCCCCCGTCCCCTGCTCCTCCCCTTCATGGCGGACGGCAGCAGGCTCCGGCCCACGGCGAACGGCGGCGACTCCTCTGCTCCCTCCAGGACGGCAGCCACCCCACCTTGTCCCAGGGGCACGGCACTGAGCTTCTTCGTCCCACCTTTCACAAGGCTCCAGCACCACCGCCTCGGGCAGCCTTTAGCGGTCTTCACTCCCACTCCCGCCCGAACTCCGCAGCACCGCGATCCCCCTCAGCCGCGAGGGCTCTCCAACAGCATGTCCCTCCTTCCTCCCGGGTTTCGGCACCAATGTAACGTAGTTCGTATATACGGGAAGAAGGAGGCGGGAACCGGCGATCATTCAAACAAAACTTTAATCTCAAAATAAACAAACAAAACGAAAGTAATGCCGGCGGACCCTCGCGGACGTCTGCCGGCCACACAAACATAATAAAACATAACATAAAGTCCAGGCCTGGTCCTCTCTCGTCCTTCACTGTCGTCGCTCCTCCTTTTATGCCCCCGGAGCTCCTCCGTGAGAGACTCGAGGCCGGTGCGCCTCCCAGGTGGAGCTCATTAACTCTCGCGTCACCGGCCTCGCGCCGTTCCCTCACGGCTCTCGCCCGCCCTGCTCGCCACAGTAAATAATAAGCTTTTGCTTCTTCCCGCTCCTTTTCAGACACATGTAATAAAAAGAAAGAAAGAAAGAAAGAAAGTGTCCAATTTTAAGCAGGAAAAACAACACAAATAATTTTTTCCTCAATATCATATTGCGTACTATAGAGAGTTAAATGAATCCTTTTGAGATAGAATTAATGCTAGTATTTCTGCTATAAATTACAGACATGGCATCAGAGGACTAATTCTCATTTTCCTCAGTTATTTTGCTTTATTTCCAGATTAAATCAAATGCTTGTTCTGACGTACCGGAGCACGTACACACATGCACACTCTTCAAAAACGGTGCTTTAAATCTCTGGACAAACTAAAATATGTAAATGACATTTGTATATATTCAAAATTAAAGATATACATTGTACTTAATGTCAGCTTGTTTATTTTGCTCAAGATAATGATTTATTAAGTCCATGTCATAAAAACAAGAAACTATGCTTCTAATCACTGCTTGAGAGCTATCGTTCCAGCCACACAAGTTTGCGATGCAGTTTGCGAATGTTCGTTAGAACGATGGTTTCGGGAAACACCGAATCCCTGAACTATGTTAGTAACGACAAAACTTGCGATGTTAGTTGGCTAACGATGCTTTTCTGTCAGACGTCTAGAGAAGTTCCTATTGAGAATTAACAGAGGTTTAGATGTTGATGTTTGGTTGAAAATAACTTAGTTTGAAGTTTCCACACTATCGTCTGAAGTTGATCCTCGTCGGCCGATTCGACATGTTGAATTGGCATCGGAGCTCGTTGGTCAGTCGGGCCATCTGATCAATCTGCTTTAGAGCAAGTTTTGCTTCACATCACATAACAAATGCAGCTAGTCAAGTGCAGAGGTACATCTCTGTAACGCCTTGAAACTTATTACTGTTGTTTTAACAACATTTTTAGTTTTTTATAAAGGCCATTGGTTTTCTAACATTTGTATGGTTAGCTGTTTGAAAAAATGTAAACACAAGACTTACATTTAAATGTAAATCATCGGTCACCACCGAAGCACAACTTGCCGTTTTCTTTGAAAGAGCCATGAATCTTGGGATAGGCTGGGATTTGAAGGATCCACTCGTTCTGTCCTTCACGGCCCGGGGAAAGAAAGATGCATTTATAGGCCGCATTCAAAGAAGCCTTTAAAATAGAAAAGACTTTGTCGCGCCGCTGTGAGGCATTTGTTCTTCGAATTAACTCTCTAAATTGAGACACAGCTTATGTATCTTCAATATGTTTGAATTATGATTTAAACCATGTTGGATTTTGTGATATAATAATCATTCTCATGTTGAGAAACAGTCAAGAGATGAGATTGCTGGTTGTACGTGAGTTTATTTGAGCTGCTGTGGTTGACACGTTCTTTTATGTTTAGCACAAAATAATTCTAGATATCTTATACCCAACCTTCACTCCTTCATGAATAAACTATATTTCATTTAGCTGAGGCACATAATGTTGGTTCTCATTGATTCACATTCATCCAGTCATTTCTAATATAAAGTCACGATTAACACATGAAACTCAATATAAGAGAGAGAAGTACCACAGAGATCCTTAAAACACAAACTCACACCATCTTCAGTTACATGAATTATATCATGATAAAACACAAAGAAAACAGTATAAACATATAATGATGAGTATATGATGCCCTTTGACCCCTCACAAAATTCAATTAATTCTGAAGTTAGTAAATAACACAAAACGACACAGAAAGAGTTTGTGAAAGCAAACAGCAGACGTCGAGGCTCTTAACAATTAACAGCTGAACAACAAACATCAATATTTGAAACTGTTCATTTAGTCTTACATGANGCTGCTGTTGTTGACACGTTCTTTTATGTTTAGCACAAAATAATTCTAGATATCTTATACCCAACCTTCACTCCTTCATGAATAAACTATATTTCATTTAGCTGAGGCACATAATGTTGGTTCTCATTGATTCACATTCATCCAGTCATTTCTAATATAAAGTCACGATTAACACATGAAACTCAATATAAGAGAGAGAAGTACCACAGAGATCCTTAAAACACAAACTCACACCATCTTCAGTTACATGAATTATATCATGATAAAACACAAAGAAAACAGTATAAACATATAATGATGAGTATATGATGCCCTTTGACCCCTCACAAAATTCAATTAATTCTGAAGTTAGTAAATAACACAAAACGACACAGAAAGAGTTTGTGAAAGCAAACAGCAGACGTCGAGGCTCTTAACAATTAACAACTGAACAACAAACATCAATATTTGAAACTGTTTATTTAGTCTTACATGATACTCTACTGTGTAAGTCTCTTTTATTTAATTGTGTAACATTATCTGAGAGACGTGATTGTCAGCGCTGTCAAACGTTAGCAGCACACAGCTCAGGTTACTGCCAGAGGAATCATCAGACTCAATTCATTTTATTTTTAATGCTATTTTGTTTATTTTTGCATGATATTTCCACCCATTTTTGCTATCCAATCATTGCACTCAAACACGGAGGATATGACTCGTTTACGACGATCTAACCAGATGTTTTTGAATTAATCTATGGGCTGGAAATATTCCTTATTTTAAACAACTTCAATTTGATCTAATTATTGATGATTGCATCGTAAAGCAAGTACCTGAAAAAAATGTTGTTTAATACAATAAATTTCCAAACTGATCTGAGATCAGTTAAAAGATCAGGTTCATGGGTTCACAGAGATCATAGCGGCAAACTATTACAATTTCGAAATGTTTAAAAAAGTAACAAAACCTTGTTTACTGAAATCAGCAGTTTGATACATGTGCTGAATGATTCGCAACAAAAGATTCTCAAAGCTTCATGAAGCAGTGATTTGAAAGCAACCATCACCCTCAGATACAACTGCCAACTGAAATTATTACATGTAAAATTATTTATGTTATTTCAAGTCTGAAGTTGAATAAGACCACTGGCTCAGATGGTTTAAAAGCCCACCATTTAACTTCCACTGTGCGCTTGATCCACTTTGCCTATAAGAGTAACAGAGGCACGGATGATGCAGTGCTGACCCTGCTTAATAAAGTTACAAAACATCTTACGGATCCTAAAGCATATGCCAGGGTCTTATTCGTCGATTTTAGTTCAGCTTTTACAAACATCCTCATAAAAAGACTTATTGATCTCAATATTGATACGGGGTTAGTTCTCTGGATCAAAAACATTCTTGTCGTCCACAGAGGCTCTGTGTCAGAGAGGTTATGTCTGATGGGTAAAGGAATTCAGTAGCACCTTCCTGTCTTCAAAGGCTCAAAGTGACTGAAGAGAGGATGAGAACTATCTGCTCACTGCCTTCTTTGTCCTTTCAGCATGGAGTTGTGTTAAGGGCTTCTGTGTCCTCCTGCCTACTATTTTACTTGCCGTTAGCATAATTCTGGAGCACAGGTTGCCCACAAGGCTGCATTCTTTCCCCTGTGCTTTCTTCTCTTTTTACTAATGAGTTTATGATTAATGAGGAATATTTAAAGGCAATACTATAATATTAAGGCTCTTGAAAGTCAGTGTCGTTTTAGTCAACTAGAAATCAATGTCGCCAAGACCAAAGAATGAATTTTGTGTACAAACCGAGATTTGACAATCTAGCCAATTTGAATTAAGGGCCAACAAGTTGAAATTGTGCAAAATTTTAAATATCTTGGTTCAATTCTGGATTCTCATGTGTGCTTTACTGAAAATACAGAGAACATTTTTAAATGATGTTCGCAGCGACTCTTTCTCAGACTAAGGAGCAGCCTTGGTGTTAGTGAGCATATTTTAGAACGTGTGTACAAATCCACTGTTGAGAGTGTATTAACGTTTCATATTTCTGTCTGGTATGATCACTTAAACTGAAAATCCAAGAACAAACTGTCCAGAATTGTGGTAATGGCAAGTAAAATAGTAGGCAGGACCCAGAGTATTCTAGCTGATAGTTCTCATTCTCTCTTTTGTCGGTTTGAGCCTTTGAAGTCAGGAAACTGCTATCGAATTCTTTTAGGAAATAAAACTGTTTAAGAGGTCTTTTATTCCTAATGCCATTGAATGTTTAATCATAATTTCTGCAGATGAAGTTGAGTTGCTCAGTCTCAGGACGGCTGATCCAGCGCTGATCTCCTCCAGACTGAACTGCTCCGAACTCACAGTTCTCTTCTCCTGTGCCGTTCCCTGGAGCCCAGTTCTGATAGCACACGGTGTCTCCGCTCACCCAGAACCAGAGGCCCAAAATATCACGGTGACGCAAACCCAACCACACCTCCTCAGTAGACGCCTGTTTAACCACATTCATCACCTCACGCTGCATCTCTTCTGAATGAACCGAGACCAGATCCACATGATTCTGTCTGCAGTATCTCAGAGCTTCAGACCACGTCAGCTTCTCTTTGATCAGAATCAGTTTATCTGGACACAAAACAAACCACAAACAGAAACTAGAGAGAGACTGATCAAAAACAACATGCAGAACAAACACTGTGGAGGAATTTGTCATGTCAGACATGTAGTGTGAACTTTAAGATATCTGGAGGTGATGGATGGATTGTGTGTGTTTGTGAGGATCTGCTCACCTTCATGACACACAAAAGGAAACTGGTTGTTGCAAGAGATGTCACCCCATTGTCCCTGAGCGTTGTGTTCGATCGTTGCACAGTTTTCATTTCCTCCATCATTATTAGGTTCACCAGTATTCCAGTATCTGAATGAGGAGTTACTCTGATCTGACCACTGCCATGAGTCTCTGAACAGACCGATCCAGACATCACCAGATATGAGACTCTCATTGATGAACTTCTGAAGCTGTTGACTCTCATTCTGGTTCCTCACACTGACCAGATCAATGTGATTCTGTCTGCAGTAACTCTGAGCGTCTCTCCACTTCTTCCTCTGATTGACAAAGACGAGTCCTGTGCTCACTTTAAGAAAAACAAATGGAAACAGATTCATGAATCAGTTTGTTCATTATTCTTATGCTGCTTTATGGTTTGATGTGAATAAGAGCAGCAGTGGAAACATCAGAAACACGTATCGACTGATTTTGCTAATATAATATTAAGTATAATTTGTGATCATTTTATTAAAACTTTATATTTCTTCATGATGTTTTGTTACACATTTCTCTAGAATACTTGATTCAGACACAAAGATCTGAATGAGAGAAACATCAAACAGATGAAGATGTTTCACTGCAGCTGAATATATTTGTTAACTAGTCCTAGAAATATATCAGTAAAAAGTTCATTCATACTGTTGGATTGTAGACTATTAATATATACAAATTAATATTAAAGTTAATCTAAGAATGACGTCTTTACAGGTTTATGTTGAGATCCTGAAAGATGAATGACTCAAGCTCTCTCTTATGGAAAAAAATAATAATTCCATATATTTATGTTCAATACATTAAAAGGTTTAAATATATTGAAAAATATACCAAATAATATATTGCTGTAATATATTACAATATATTGAATAATACACAAGGAATCATCGGATTTCATATGGTATATTGGAAATATGTGATAATTTATTTCCGTATATTCTTTTTGTAATGGAAAGATGTTCAGATGGTTAATCACATATTCTGTAACTAATGATCACAACTTCATGTCTAAAATGTTTTAAAAAAGGTTACTTTTGAGAATTACAATCTCCAAAACAAAATTACATTAATTAATTAATTAAAAAAAGTAAACACAATAAAATCAGACTGGAGTATTAAGACAACAACTAAACTTTGTTCTCAGGACAAGAGTTTTGTTCATAAATATCAAGATGTGACAGGTTGTCATATGTCTGTTGCATACTGAAATTTTATCCATCCATCAAAACAATGGTTTGATATTTTTGTATTTTATGTAATTATGCTGTAAATTCTCTAGTCTCTCTAATGGCAGATTCCCGCAGTTATCCCGAGTGACAACAAAAGATCAACATGCGTGTGGATTAGAAATTGACTTTAGTTGAAAGTGTGAAAAACATCCACAGTCTCTTTATGACCACATTAAAAGCATTTATTATTGCATTGCTATTTTGTACAACATATGAAGCATCTTTCTGTAAATAATGTTTGTTGTCATTGTAGAGAGCTGAACTTACTGTTGTTAGATGAACTGCAGATGAAAGTGAAGCTGTGACCACATGGCAAATCATGCCATTGTCCATCTCTCATCACAGCACACTCATCTCTGCCATCAGGTTGTGTAGGATCCCAGTTCAGATAGAGCGCAGGATCACCTGAAGACCACTGCCATTTATTAACACTCGTCCTCTGCAGCCCAATCCAGACACCTCCATCATTCACACTCTTCTTCAGCTCGTTCATGTCGTTCATGTTGTCAACGGTGGCCAAATCAGTGTAATTCTCTCTGCAGTATCTCTGAGCTTCAGTCCAGGTCTTCCTCACGTTTATAAAGTGATACTGACGCTGAACACATTCAGATACGGAGCAGAGAGCTGTGAAAGAGAGGGTTTGATTTAATGCTTTTCATAACAGAGTCAAACCTGATGAAACTATAAACCATCAATAAAACAACAAACACACTCACCAATGAGAAGAAGAATGAAATATAGAGTTTGCTCCATTTCTGAGGAAGAAACACATTGAAAAACTCAGATATCAAACATTCACAGATTCTTTTTGGAGTAAAATATGACAATTTCAGTTCGTATCTGAACAGCAGCATGAATTCACTGTACATAATCATTCAGACAATATTAACATCTCAAAGTCTAGTTGTGTTTGAAGAATGAACATGTGAGTTGTTCTTACTTTAGAGGTCGTGTGTTTCTGTCCTGAGTCTGATGTTTCTGTCTGCAGCTTTAAACAGTGTGATCATTATATCTGCTCTCATCCCTCATTCGTCACATCATTTGTGTTCTTCTCTCAACTAATTTTCATATTTTACTTCCTTATTTGTATAATTTTCCTCCTCTCTTTCCCTTTATTTGCATCTTGACGTCTGTGTCAGTCTATATGAATATGGACCTTAATTAGAACATTATATATTTAAGTTTGACATGTATGTTTGTGTTTCTCACTTTTTATCTGGTGCTGGTGACAAAGAGGGAGAAACGTTTTTCTGCTCTCATGGTCTTTCTTCTTTTTCCTCTTCTGAGAGCAGAGACCCCTGGTGTTGAGGAGGAGACATTCACAACAGAGACGAGATAAAGACATTAAAGTGCTCATATCGTGCTTTCATTCCCTCATTTATAATGTTAGTAAAGGTTGTTGGACTCTCATTATCCCACTGAAATAATAACATCATCTTCTGCTGCTGCTGTTTCAGTCTTATTTCCTCCAAATACTTGATCGTGATTGGCTGGAATGCAGACATTAAAACATCTTTATTTATTTATTTTTTAAATTCATTTTTTTTTCATGAGAATTGTGTTTTTCCATTTCATACTCCTGCTGTTTACTGTTTATTTTCACTTTGTTTAAAAAAAATAGGAACACATTTGCATCGAAACACATCCTCATCTCTCATTTGCTTATGTCCACACCACATTTAGACGTTAGGATGGAAAATAAATTTACATCTCTGACGTGAAACAGGATAGACAGTGAGAGTTATTGTTCTAGTCATATTTCATATTTCATCCAGTCTTATTCATCTGTTAGTTTTATTGCAGCTGGAATGTTCCACTATAACTGTGTTTCAAATCAGAGCAGCGTCCTTCAAAGTCCATGAAGGTTGAAGTGAGAGTTGTTAAATGAGGAGACAGGGGTCACTGCAGGTCAGAGTAATGGGCGTCAAGAAAGGTAACAGAAACCATATTGTCACAAACCTGTCGTTCAGCCACGTTGGTGAATGACGTCACGCAGGTGGTGAGTAATAACTTCTTTAAATGAATCCTTTTGAGATTGAATTAATGCTAGATTTTCTGCTACAAATTACAGACATGGCAACACAGGACCAATTCTCATGTTCCTGTTATTTTGCTTTATTTCCAGATTCAATCATATGCTTGTTCTTACACAGTAGAGCACATATGCACGTACGCATTCTTCAAAAAAGGTTCTTTAAATCTGCTTATTTTGCTCAAGATAATGATTTATTAAGTCCCTGTCATAAAAACAAGAAACTATGCTTCTAACCACCGCTCGAGAGCCGTCGTTCCACACAAGTCTGCAATGCAGTTTGCGAATGTTCGTTAGAACGATGGTTTCGGGAAACACCAAATCCCTGAACTATGTTAGTAACGACAGAACTTGCGATGTTAGTTGGCTAACGATGCTTTTGGGGAAATGCACCCCTGATCGGCTTCGTTTCTGTCAGACGACTACAGAAGTTCTTATTGAGAATTAACAGAGATTTAAATGTTGACGTTTGGTTGAAAATACATTTGTCACCATCATGGTGATCAGTGTTTGCTTTAGTTGGGCCCTTGACGTTTGCTAGTGTGTTTCTCTTTCAGCAATTGCAGGTGTTTTCATAAAATTATTCTGCATTGATAGAGAGACTCATTTAATGGCAGTCAAATGACTGGATTAAAGTGGTTTAAATGACTCCCTTTTTTGTACTTTCATGACTGACTTAAATAATTATGCAGCTGAAGCATTAATGAAAAAAGTAATACATTCAGCTGCTGACACAACCTCTTGTGTATACATTGAGACACACTTATACATCAACACTCATCATACAAACCTATGGTGACAATCAAAATATTCAGATATAAATAGTAAAAGAATTCAGCTGCATAATTTATTTGTGCTGCAATGCATGCTGGGAATCTGAATGAGTTTTGTGTGCTGGCATGAAGCATGTCACCATTGTTGAGTTAAAGTGGTTTAAACATGATCTGACAAAGATTGCATGACAACAAAAACACAACAAAGTGAAAGAGTATTGCATTGTCTATTGGTTGACTTATTGTTCTGGTCTTTGAAAAGAGTGAGGGTTAAATTAACTTATGTACAAGATGGTTAAATGGAGATATTATAAAAGTGTTGTTGCCTTTATCTTCAAGCCACACTGGCTGAATTTCTGGCCTCAGTGAATAAATCATTATTTTTACCCTCAGTTTATACTGAGCATCTGCTCTTTTCTCCCTAAAACAAAACCAAATGTTAAGGCAGGAACACACCAAGCCGACAGTTTTTGTTCATCGGTCGACTAAGTTTTGTCAGTGTGTTCCATACCATCGGCTGAAGTTGGTCCTTGTCAGCTTTTTTTCGGCTGATTCGATATGTTGAATCGGCATCGGAGCTCGTTGGTCAGTTGGACCATCTGATCAATCTGATTGGCAGTTTAGCTACTGCCACCTGCTGGTACTCAAAGGCATTTTTTTCTTACGAGTCAACCCTGCAGTCTGCTTTCATCGCCACTAGTTCATCGGCGTCAGCTTGGTGTGTTCCGGGCTTTAGAGCACGTTTTGCTTTTTTGTACATCTCTGTAATGCCTTAACATTCGTATAGTTAGCTGTATAAAAAATTTAAACACAAGACTTACATTTAAATGTAAATCATCGGTCACCACCAAAGCACAACCTGTAGTTTTCTTTGAAAAAGCAATGATTCTTGGGATAGGCTGGGATTTAAGGAATCCACTCGTTCTGTCCTTCAAGGCCCGGGGAAAGAAAGATGCATTTATAGGCCGCATTCAAAGAAGCCTTTGAAATAGAAAAGACTTTGTCGCGCCGCTGTGAGGCATTTGTTCTTCGAATTAACTCTCTAAATTGAGACACAGCTTATGTATCTTCAATATGTTTGAATTATGATTTAAACCATGTTGGATTTTGTGATATAATGATCATTCTGATGTTGGGAAACAGTCAAGAGATGAGATTTCTGGTTGTTCATGAGTTTATTTGAGCTGCTGTGGTTGACACGTTCTTTTATGTTTAGCACAAAATAATTCTAGATATCTTATACCCAACCTTCACTCCTTCATGAATAAACTATATTTCATTTAGCTGAGGCAGATAATGTTCTCATTGATTCACATTCATCCAGTCATTTCTAATATAAAATCATGATTAACACATGAAACTCAATATAAGAGAGAAGTACCACAACAGCAAACAGAGATCCTTAAAACCCAAATGAGGAATTTAAAAAACTCACACCATCTACAGTTACATGAATTATAAATTGGTATGATCACTTAAACTGAAAATCCAAGAACAAACTGTCCAGAATTGTGGTAATGGCAAGTAAAATAGTAGGCAGGACCCAGAGTATTCTAGCTGATAGTNATCACTAATGAACTTCTGAAGCTGTTGATTCTCATTCTGGTTCCTCACACTGACCAGATCAATGTGATTCTGTCTGCAGTAACTCTGAGCGTCTCTCCAATTTATCATTTCATTGACAAAGACGAGTCCTGTGTTCACTGTAAGAAAAACAAATGGAAACAGATTCATGAATCAGTTTGTTCATTATTCTCACGTTACTTTATGGTTTGATGTGAATAAGAGCAGCAGTGGAAACATCAGAAACACGTGTCATTCAAAGACTGTTTCTACAGCTGATGATATATTAAATATTCACAATAGATTCATGATGATTTTGCTGATAAAACATTAAGTAACATTTGTGATCATTTTATTGAAACTTTATATTTCTTCATGATGTTTTGTTACACATTTCTCTAGAATATTTGATTCAGACACAAAGATCTGAATGAGAGAAACAAACAGATGAAGATGTTTCACTGCAGCTGAATATATTTGTTAACTAGTCCTAGAAATAGGTCAGTAAAAAGTTCATTCATAATGTTGGATTGTAGACTATTACTTTTAATGTGTTTCCAAAATGGAGCTTTATTCAACAATCATTAGTAGTGGGTGTCAAGTCTCGCCTCTTCCCTTGTGCAATTCCCCACTTGAAAAGGACAATCCCTCCACATGAAGCTTTTAACTGGATTTCACTCAATAAACAGCCATGGGAACAGTTGTTTGTCTTTTATTTACCATTCCTTGATAGCAGTAAACAGGTGAAAAACCTCAAAAGAAATGACAAATACCAGTTATTATTTGAGCTGACAGCCAAACTAAACAATTCTTCAAATTCACCTCAGATAAACACAGTACTGTCATTACAAAATACAAGTTTTCCACTTTTAAGAAGTATTTTCATAGTAAAGAACTATTCTAAGGCATCATTATAGCCACACAACTATATATCCTTTACAAAACAATCAATTGTTATTTTAATTTTCAGAATTTTCTTATCTTTTAACCAAGTATCTTTAGCCAAATAATTTTAGACTATACATTTTTAACTGAATTAAGAACTTGGTTTATTAAGATTTCTACAAAGTTGAAATTACTTTTAACCATTTCAAACACATTCTTTGTCAAACAATGAATTTGGCTTTTCTTACTTTTCCTTTATACCCCACAAACAACATTTGAATTTACAAATACCACTGCAAAAGTCCTATCAAAGTCAACAAGAGTTAAGAGTTTGTGTTTTCCAGAGTACCATTAGCACTGCACTGCTTAAGTCAATCTAGTCAAACATGGCCAATATGGTGCTTACCGGCTGTCCTTCACAGTATTGAAGAAGGCTTGATCTTGCACAGTCACCTTCATGACAAAGATAGTTTCCTGGGTCTTGTAGTGCCTTAAATGATCCTTTGACTGCGGTCTAAAGACAACAGAGCCAGGTACTGGCATGCTCAGAATACCTGGAAGATTTGTTCCACCTGGTTCACCACTGATTGAAGGAGGAGGAGTTTCACCACTGAGGAGCTCCCAGGCAGTTTGTCAGCACACCTCCCACTCGATCTTCCCACGGGAACTGATGGAAAGATCGCAAATCAGCACTTGCTTACTGCCAGTCAGCTCCGAGTTTGGTCCTCAACTGGTAGCAAGACAACCAGGCGTCGAACATCTCTGTGCAGGACTGTGGTTTGGAAAGCTTCTTTCAGAACTTTGACTGATGGACGGTTTAGTGCAGGTTTTGTGACAGGAAGGCAGGAGCTTTGGACCACTTTGACGATCACGTCTCGAACAATGCCCTTAGCATCTGGATTGACGCTCACCACCCGTCCTAGCTTGAATTGGCCCCTCACTGCATTTTGGTCGCACAACCAGACAATATCTCCGACAGCAACATTGCGATGCGAAGTGTGCCATTTACTTCTCAGAAATAAGTTTGGGCCGGCAAGCTGGCTCCAAGACCTCCAGAACTTGTTGACCTGGTTCTGCATCTCTCTGAGTCTCTTGTAAGGGTAGTTTGCAAAGTCAAATGTTCTGATCTCACCGCTTGAAGAGGCTCGGCCCAGGAGAAGTGTGTTGGGTGACACATACTGCACACTTTCTTCATAGCTTTGCACCCTGGCATCTATTGGGCATTCATTGGCAAGGTTTGCAGCAAGTTGTAATGTTGTCTGAAGCTTGCTGTAGCTGAGGCCAGTGTTGTTGCCCAGGCTCTGCAGTGCCTTCTTGAGAATGCGGACAGCGGCTTCAGCAGCCCCATTGCGATGAGGTGAGTCCGCAGGGTGAATAGTCCACTCCCATTTGGTACCTTTTTGAGCTGACACCTCTTCTATCGAAGTTCTATTCTGAGCATCCAGGAACTGGTACATCTCTCTTAGGACAGGTTTGGCGCCGATGAAGTTTGTCCCCGGGTCGGACCAGATCTTTCTTGGGTGCCCTCTTATTGCAGTAAAGCGTTGGTAAGCCATCAATAAGCTCTCTGTCGACATTGTGTTGACCAGGTCTGCATGAATAGCCCTGCTGGCCATACAACTGAAGACGACACCCCACACTTTCATGGAGACCCGTTTCTTGATGTCATCTTTGACAAGGTACGGTCCAAAGAGGTCGATTGTAGTGAACTCGAACGGAGCTGCAGGTGTGGTTCTTTCAGGAGGTAGGTCAGCCATTACCTGTTTGCTCCTTCTTGCTCTTGACTTTTTGCAGAAAAGGCAGTTCTCCACTACGTTTTGGGCAATTTTTCTCCCTTGGATGACCCAGGCTTTCCTCCTCATTTTCAGCAAGGTTGCAGCCACACCTTCATGACCCTCATTGTGCGCCTCCCGTGCCACTAAAGTAGAGACCCATGCTTTGAAAGGCAGAAGGGGACCTGCAGCGCCATCCTCCCTGAAGCCATGGATTCTCCCACCACAGACTAGTAGCCCAGATTCTGGCTCTCTGTACACAACCAAACGGTCCGTAGTGGTGGCTGGAAATGTTACCCCTTCTTGAGCAGCAAGATAGATGTCTCTTATTGCCTCTTGACGTTCTGTGGCGGTGATAACTCCTTTTGTGGGAATCGCCTCCCACTTTGGGGTTTCAATGATCTTTGTTGCAGATGTAAACCTTTTGGCAGCTCTCCAGATAAAAGCAACAGTCTTAATTAGACACTTTAGACTACTAAAGCGCCTCTCATCTACTAAGTTTAGGACAGCTGCACCAGCAGGAAGTCGTCCTGAAAGACTTGGAAGACTTTTCTCTTGAGCTCTAGTGAGTGCAGCCACGAATGACTTCTTTTGCATATTGTTAATGCTTTCTCGAGCTGTTCCAGACACATCTTTTGACGACATAATTGGCCACTCGCTCTCTGGAAGATGTAAAAACTCTGGCCCTTGCTGCCACTCTGAATGCGCATCAAGTTCCTTTGGCCCAGCTCCTCGAGTGATAATGTCGGCTATGTTGAGTGGTCCAGGGATCCACCACCAGTCCTGTAGCCGTGTGCTCTCTTGGATCTCTCCAATTCTATTAGCGAAGAAAGTCTGAAATCCATAGCTTTCATGCTGGATAGCTCCAAGAACAGTCTGACTGTCTAACAAATGGTACCACCTTTCTATCTGGATCCGGGTATGCTGTTCAAAGTGCTTTTTCAGGCGACTTGCAAAAACTGCACCACAAAGTTCTGCTTAGACCGCCTCCCCCTTCTGGTCTAGAGGTGTCAGCTTTGCTTTTGACTCCACTAGTCGAATTATTAATTGTTTGTTGCAGTTCCACCGCATGTAGAGGACAGCACCATAGGAGCTTTCACTGCCATCTGAAAAAGTGACAGCCACTGGTTCCGTTGTTGCCTTTGGTGGAGTAAGGGCTCTTGGGAACATCACTTTGCTTAGCTGGACGTACTCCTCAAAAATTCCAATTGCATCTTTGCGGAGCTCTTCCGACAGGGGAAGGTCCCATGTGTCCTTGACGATGCTGCACTTTGGTTTTACCTCTTGGAATGCCCTTCGAACCAAGATAGCCCCTTTTTGCTTTAATGGTGTTGTAAGGCCAACTGGGTCGTACAAGCCAGCAACTTGACTCAGCAGTTCACGTCTTGTCAGCGGTTCTGGTGTCTGTACTCATACTTCTCCTAGCAGCAGGTCTTGTCCAAGTCTCATCTTTTTCCTCCGCCTAGAGAAGTTGACCCTCACCATGACATGCAACATGTCTTCATCCACAATGTAGCCGAAACCGAGCGCCTTGTTCTCTTCCTCCTTAAGCTGGTTCGGCAAGACAACAATATTTGGTGATGCCTTTTCTCTTTCTCCTTTACTTTGGCCTGAGAAGACCCAAGGCTTCAATTCAAACCCTCCTGCTTTTAGAATCAGCTCCACATTCTTTGTAATAACTTTGAGTCTTTCACAGCAGTTGTGGGATGTCAAGATGTCGTCGACGTAGCTGTGCTCATGTAATACTTGACATTCATCTATGAGGTGGCTGAATTGAGGCAGATTAGCCGTCTCCCTCATAGCAAGTTGCGCTATACATCCTGCTGGCTTGTCCCCGATATTCACTCTGGTTATGGAATATTGTTCTAGCTCATCGCCCTCTGAATCACGCCACAAGAACCGATGTAGATGGACTTCCCTCTCCTCGAGCCACACAGAATTATACATCTTTCTGACATCTCCTAGAGTGGCGAAGGAGCCTTGGCGGAACTTGAGGAGGACAGCTCGAATAGAGTTGAGAACGTCAGGACCTTTCATCAAAAGGTCATTAAGACTTTGGCCTTTGTACTTCTGACTGCTGTTCCAAACAAGTCTTACCGGAGTTGTAACAGAGTGGGGGTTGGGTGCGATAAGATATACCAGACAGGTCCCTTCCAGTTTGTTAGATCCTCCTCGGTCAACTTCTTTGCAGCTCGACGATCAACCATTTCGTGGACTTGAGCTCCATAGGCTTTTTTCCACTGCGGTTCTTTGGCGAGCTGTCTCTCTGTTCTAAGGAAGGTTGCCTCCACTGCTTTTCTGTTGTTTGGCAATGTAGATGGATCCATGAGCCAAGGATATCTTGCATGCCAGTGTGGACTATCACTGTGGTCATCAGCACCAACATAAGTCAGGCCACCCCTTACAACTTCCAGCTCCCTTTCTTCAGCCAGAGTGATTTCTTTGCCACCAGGTTGACAACTGCCGCAGCGACATCCTCCACATTTTGGAGTACAGGGGGCGCCAATGCTATCCCTTCGCCACCACTCAATAAAATCCCGAGTGGTAATAGCAGAATAAGATGACTTGATGGTAGGTTTGGTGCAGATATGTTCTTCATACATCAATGCTGCTGTTCTCATAGACCTGGCGAAGTGTGCTCTGGACTGATGTGCTGTAACTGTAACCTCTTCAAACAGACCAGGGTGTGTCCCTGCAATTGTCTTTCCCAATGGCCCATCCCATAGTACAAAGTCCCCAATGGTGCGTATTTTCTGTGGGACCAGTCGCCCTTCCTTGTGGGTTATCAAAAGCTGTATCTGTCTTGGTCTCACCAGTTCATTTTGGGGGACATCTGGAAAGAACTTTTGGAGTCTTTTATCTGTCACATGTTTATGGATATCTGCAATGCTGTCCAAACCATGGCAGAGGAGTTGGTGGGATCTGAAGTTGCCCTGCTCTGTACGGATCCGGATCTTTAGGAGGTACCGTTTTGTGGTAACTTGAACTTTCATTCCTCCCACGCCATGGACAACAAGGGTTACCGCTTCACTTCTAAGCTTCAAACGATCAGCTGCATCATGAGTTATGTAGTTCGTATCCGATGCCAGGTCGATCAAAGTCCCAACCTTTTGTCCTGCATTGGCCGTGACCTCTAAGAGCATCATGATGACTGGCCACTCCACTATTCCATTCTCTGCTAGAAGACTACTTTGGTTGGACAAATGAGAGGTACTGACTACAGTGTTACAAAAGGCATTGCGGCACTTCTCTGCAAGTTCAGGTGAGAGACTTTTAACAAATTCTTCTTGAGCTCGGGTGTAACACTCTCTTGTGTCACCTCTCACTTTGCCGTCATTATTGGACCCCTGGACAACATTCCCTTTGAACGTACCAGCTCTTGGGCAAAGGTAATAGTGGTGTTCTGCAGCACTCTGTTCTATGCAGTCTGGCCTCCTGCACAGAAACTCTGGTTTACAGTAGTCACCCTCAACCTAAACAAGGTTACTTTTGAGAATTACAATCTCCAAAACAAAATTACTATTATCTATTTATGTAAAAAGTGAATACAATAAAATCACACTGATGTGTATTAAGGCAATAATTGAAGTTTAAAAAAAATAAATATCAAGATGTGACAGGTTGTCTATTGCATATTTAAATTTTATCCATTCATTAATTAGCAATTACTTTTGTCAGAACAATGGTTTGATATTTTTGTATTTTATGTAATTATGCTGTAAATTCTTTAGGCTCTCTAATGGCAGATTCCCACAGTTATCCCAAGTGACAACAAAAGACTCACTGTTGTTAGATGAACTGCAGATAAAAGTGAAGCTGTGACCACATGGGAAATCGTGGCATTGTCCATTTCTCATCACAGCACACCTCTCATCTATGCCATCAGGTTGTCCAGGAGCCCAGTTCAGATAGAGCGCAGGATCACCTGAAGACCACTGCCATTTATTAACACGCGTCTTCTGCAGCCCAATCCAGACACGTCCATCATTCACACTCTTCTTCAGCTCGTTCATGTCATTCATGTTGTCAACTGTGGCCAGATCTGTGTAATTCTCTCTGCAGTATCTCTGAGCTTCAGTCCAGGTCTTCCTCACGTTTATAAAGTGATACTGACGCTGAACACATTCAGATACGGAGCAGAGAGCTGTGAAAGAGAGGGTTTGATTTAATGCTTTTCATAACAGAGTCAAACCTGATGAAACTATAAACCATCAATAAAACAACAAACACACTCACCAATGAGAAGAAGAATGAAATATAGAGTTTGCTCCATTTCTGAGGAAGAAACACAGTGAAAAACTCAGATATCAAACATTCACAGATTCTTTTTGGAGTAAAATATGACAATTTCAGTTCGTATCTGAACAGCAGCATGAATTCACTGTACATAATCATTCAGACAATATTAACATCTCAAAGTCTAGTTGTGTTTGAAGAATGAACATGTGAGTTGTTCTTACTTTAGAGGCCGTGTGTTTCTGTCCTGAGTCTGATGTTTCTGTCTGCAGCTTTAAACAGTGTGATCATCATATCTGCTCTCATCCCTCATTCATCACCTCATCATTTGTGTTCTTCTCTCAACTAATTTTCATATTTTACTTCCTTATTTGTATAATTTTCCTCCTCTCTTTCCCTTTATTTGCATCTTGACGTCAGTGTCAGTCTATATGAATATGGACCTTAATTAGAACATTATATATTAACATTCATAATTTATATTAAGGAGACATTCACAACAGAGACGAGATAAAGACATTAAAGTGCTCATATCGTGCTTTCAGTTTTAGTGACCAATAATGAAGACCTTTCTCAGCGCCCCCTACCTTTTGGCATGCCCATTACTCCAACCTGCAGATCCACACAGCTAACTTTTTTCCCCCAAACATTCTGTTTTGGTTAAGGAAATGAAAAATGTTTTCTTAAAGGATTAGTTCACTTTAAAATGAAAATTACCCCCAGCTTTACTCACAGTGAATCACATGTAGAACTTTGTACCAGGGCTCTGAATTGTCTGCATCAGCAGCTAATGGCACACTTCTGCTAACATGTACCTAATACGTCAAGATATGCAGGACAGTAAAGGACTGATGGAAACAATAGTGACATTATCTTTGGTAATTTAGTGCTCTTTGCTATGCTCCTCTGCTTATTCTGTCTTTTTGGGCTGTATTTTTTTAAATCAGTGAAGTGTTTGAAGCCCTTTTTAACAGTCATAATAGAAATGGCATTTGTAATTGTGTTCAAATGGGCGCACAAATCAGACCACGCAATGCATCTGCTGAAAAGAACAAAGGCTACATTCACACTGTCAGTCCAAATCCAATTATTTGTTTATCCGATTGGATAAACACTCTTTTATTTTCTGGAATATCTGAATTGGTTCCTATGGCAATGACGTTGCATTGGTAGGCATACACCAAAAAACAACAACAACCGCAACATGGAGGGGTTTGCAATACAGATGCTGTCTTATTTACAACATGACAAGGTTAATCCGCCGCGCTGGACTACTACATTATAATGAGGCAGCGATAGAAAGGTACACGGCTGATATGAGTGGCTTTATTCTGAGCTGTCATCTCCGCCGGTTTCAAAACATGTCTCCCTTATATTGTCATTTTGCACATTCTTGTTCCTGCATCGACTTTCAGCATGTTTCCTATAACAACGTTTAATGTTTGTTTTAAGTGGCGTGAGAAAAATCACATAAACCATGTGAAATCCAATCAGAGCAGTCAGACTGAATCGGATTTCCAGATATGCGATTTGAACAGGATTTCAAACCACATATGGATGTAGCTCGATTTTTTTTCCCTGTTCACAGTAAATCTGACTATATTTAAATTGGATATGCACAAAAATTGCTTAATGATAAACACCTTTTTATAGTATTTATTAATCTTGGTGTAGATCATGGCGTTTGAGTCGCAGATCGAATCATTTTTTGGATCAGCAAAAAATGTAACTACACTCTAAAAAATGCTGGGTTAAAAACAACCCAAGTTGGGTTGAAAATGGACAAACCCAGCGATTGGGTTGTTTTAACCCAGCGGCTGGGTTAAATGTTTGCCCAACCTGCTGGGTAGTTTTATTTAACCCAAATATTGTTTAAAAATTACTGTATTTCTTGCTTAAAATGAACCCAAAATATGTTGGAAATTAACATTTATTAATATGTTTAATAAACAAACATTTATTAATACTTTCTTTGAATAATATTTAAACAATAAACAATTATTAAATTGCTTATTAATAAATGCTCATCTTTTTGATTATTATTGTTGCCTCTAGTAATTATGAGTCTGATTTTTAATTTCCAACCTATTTTGGGTTCATTTTAAGCCAGACATATAGTCATTTGTAAACAATTGTTGGGTTAAATAAAACTACCCAGCAGGTTGGGCAAACATTTAACCCAACTGCTGGGTCAAAACAACCCAATCGCTGGGTTTGTCCATTTTCAACCCAACTTGGGTTGTTTTTAACCCAGAATTTTTTAGAGTGTACAAATGTACACTTGTAGCTTTCTATTTATTTATTTAATATTATGTATTAGGACAGTAAGTAAAAAAATAACAAATACACTATGTATATAATCATAATTGTTAAAAGTGTAAACATTTAAATCTAGAAATCTAGAATCTTTGTGGGACCCCTGTGGCTCTGGGCAGCAGGAATCAGGCCCACCTTTCCCCAATTTAGCAATGCCCTTGTGAACTGTACAGTATCAGTGTTGAGTTATTTCCTTTTATGACACAAAGTGCTTACTGTAACTCTCTCAGAGATAAGTTTGAAGTCACTCAGTCCATTTGACAGATCCAATCAGAGGGAAAAAAATACACAAGTTGCACAAGAACCAGTTTCTGACATTAGATACAAACTGCCCTATTTTTTCCACGGCATGTTTATTATTCAACTGATTTTGAAACTTTTCTCCTGTTACTCTGCCCTTTTCTCACTTTAAAGCTGTTTTGAGTTCCCAATATAACATGTAAGTATAACTGTTAAAGGAATAATTTGTCCCCCAAAATAAAATTCAGTCATTATTCACCCTTAATGTTGTTCTAAAACTGCATACAGTTATTATTTACATGGAACAAAAAAAGTGTTTTTTGCGATCATAGTGACCATAGTCTGTATGTTTCAACTCTTCTGAGGTCTTATAATAGTTTGTGTGAGGAGGAAGCAAACCAGAAACCCTAACAATGTTCAACATAATTTATTATTTTTTTTTACATCCACAACGGAAGAATTTTGTAAGATTTAGCTCATTCTTGCACTGTCAGAAAGAAATGTGAAAAAAAAAAAAATTGCTTTAGATAGTCACTGGGGCAGTACATTTAAAAGGATACCTTATAGCATATAAATAAATTTTAAGAGTAAAAAAATGTAGGTATAGAATTCTACCTTTAGCTACAGCAGGACATACAGTATAAACATTTAATGATCTGTTTTGCATGTTATAGTTTGCATCTTAAAGTAGAGCAGTCATTTGTTAAATATGTGCTGTATTCAGCACTTGCATAAATTCCTGCTTATCAGAAATGTAACCCTTCCCAACGTGCAGTGAATAAATCACAAGGGTGGTTGCACATTTAAAGTGAATTTATTCTGTAAAACAGAGATTAAAGATTTTAGTTGCGGCGCAAACCATAACACACCATCACTCACGAGGTAATCTCGCTTTCAAACTCACGCGAGATTCACAACAGAGCACAGCATACACGTGCCAAACATTGCTTTTTAAACATGCAAATATCCTCATTTCAGCGTGAAATAATTGTAACAATATCTCTGTTCTAGTTTTTCTAAATAACATTTGTGTTATCATGAACATTTAAACACAATGCAAATTCAAATCAATGCATTGCACGGCCAATAGAACACATACACGCTTCACACTCTATGCCAACACTTCGGGAACATACACAATAACATCATAAGCATTCATACACAAGTCTCACACATTTCACACCAGCCTACCTGTAAAACAGAGATTAAAGATTTTAGTTGGGGCGCAAACCCATAGACTGTAAAAGAAATATGGACGTAGTGTCCGTGATGTCACCCGTAGATTTCTGAAGAGCAGTTTTGAAGCGAAAATGAGGCCGCTGCCATTTTAGCTGTGCGTCACCGCACGTCACTCCTGGATAACTGAAAATGGGCAAAGAGGCGGGACGTGGTTGGACCTGAGGTGCCTGGGTGCTGAAACCACGCCCGCCTAGCTCGACGTGACCATGTTAGCAGGCAAAGGAGCTATCTATCTTAGATACTATCTAAAATATTCATATTCTAATGATATAACTTATCTTTATTAGTTAATAAAGATACGTTTTATCATTAGAAAGTTCTAAAGGTTCAATCTACGGCGTCTTTTTTACGATATGCTCCAGCACCAGTAATTTAAATTTGTGTCAGGTTTGCACATGACAACAAAAACTGTTGTAAAACTGTATATGATCGTATATATCTCACAAACAAATGAGCCCACGGCCAAAGTATAATTTTTCAAAATGCAGCAGCAGTTTTAGTTATAATATCCAAGCAGTGATGTCGGAGTTTGTGGTGTCTTGAGAGGCATATTCTCCAGCCATTGTCATAGTAAATCTCACAAACAAAACTTTTAGCCAATGCCAAGACGATCCAACAACGTGAGTTACATTTACATTTACATTTACATTTACATTTACATTTACATTTATGCATTTGGCAGACGCTTTTATCCAAAGCGACTTACATTGCATTATACTATACATTTGTATCGGAGTATGTGCAATCCCTGGGATCGAACCCATGACCTTGCCAAGCTCTAACCACTGAGCTACAGGAAAGCTAGAGTTCCGTTTATCTTCCGCATGCGAGCACATCTACACAGACACACATCTGTCTCGAGTCTCGATCATTACCGCAGCAAGCCATATTATTTTATAATTGTATAAAATAATCACAAAAAAAAAGCACAAACACGGCAGAGATGCCAAATTCAGCGGCTGGAATTAGCTGAGGTAAAGTGAGTGATGGCTTACAGACAGCAGCGCAATTCACCTTGTCACTCAAGTGACCACGCCCTTAATTATGCAGAACTTTAAGGCTTAATATAATTTAAACGGATGAGTTATAAAAAAATTCACCTGCCTCAGAGTTGTCATGAAGGGCAAAATTAGCAGTATAGACCAAAACCACAATTTGTACCAAGCTGTAAACATGTTTTTTTCTGCTGTAAAATTGGCCATTTTAACATGTGGGTCAATGAGATTCTGCTCTCTTTTGGAGCCTGTCCCTAGCGGCCAGTCGATGAATTGCAGTTTAAATCACTTCCGTATTGGCTTCAAGAGAAACTTGGGGAGGTTGCCGCTTGCGCAAACCATAACACACCATCACTCACGAGGTAATCTCGCTTTAAAACTCACGCGAGATTCACGCGAGAGCACAGTGTCATAACCATAGATATACATAATAAAGGCTAAATGTCTTACGGCGGAGTCTCTAACATCATCACCGGCGGCCATCTTGTCACAGGCAAGCTTTCTGGCGGGCTCTGTGGTGCCTGATGTAAGGTGAGTGATCTGCACGAACACAAATACTCTTATCTCGCTGAAATCTAGACGGATTTACAAATGGTTTGGTTTCTTACAAACGTTATTAACGTGGCTATAATTCTGGATGCTTGAACATGTTGATATTGCAGCTTTTCTTTTCGAAAAACGACTTAATCATGCAGCATAGTTGTGGATCACTGCTACTTGCGTTATCAAGGCTGAGACCACAATCGAGCTGTTCAACAATAATGAGAACGCATACTTGGATGAGGTAGAGAAATTAACATCATGGTGCCAGGACAATTGTCTCTCTCTGAATGTGAGCAAAACTAAAGAGCTGATTGTTGACTTCAGGAAGAGACAGAAGCAGCCCTATACTCCTCTTATGATCAGCGGGACCCCTGTGGAGAGGGTGAGTAGCTTCAAGTATCTCGGTGTAAACATCTACGAGGATCTGACTTGGACTACCCACATTCAAACTCAGGTTAATAAAGCCAGGCAAAGACTGTACCATCTGCGACAGCTGAGGAAATTCAGGGTCTCACCAGCAATCCTGAAAACTTTCTATTCAGGGACCATAGAAAGTGTATTGACTCAGTGTATTTCAGTGTGGTATGGGAACAGCTCCAGTCAAGACTGCAAAGCCCTGCAGAGAGTTGTGCGCTTAGCTGAGCGCATCTCAGGGTCTGCTCTCCCCTCTCTGCAGGACATCTACCTCAAACGCTGCAAAAGCAGAGCTGTTAAAATCATCAAGGACTCCATCCACCCCAGTAATCATCTTTTCACTTTGCTGCCATCTGGTAAGCGCTTCCGTAGTCTGATGGCAAAAACCGAGAGACTTAGGAGGAGTTTCTTCCCCCAGGCCATCAGGCTCCTGAACTCAAAACCAGCCTCTTAACATCTTCATGTCTCCACTTAATATGCACTTTATCAGTAAGATATTCATCATTCACTACCTCACATTGACATACTGAAAGTGTTAACCTGTTTGCACTTTTGCCTCTTGCACATCCCTGTGTATCTTAATATTTAAGACTACAGTTTACTCTCATGCACATTATTTTCCATTCTATATTTAATTCTACAGTATACATCTTTTTTTTTATATTTTATTCTTATATTTTTATTGTTTACTTTTATTTAATTCTTTCATAGCTATAGTTATGTATATTTTCATCTGTGTTGTATTCTTAATAATTGCACTGTCCATGGAGCGGACCTGACTCTCATTTCACTGCTGGTTATATATGCTCTATATAATTGTGCATGTGACAAATAAAAATCTTGAATCTTGAATCTTGAATCTTCAATTATATAGGTTTTACTGACACCAATAACGATTTTATGACAGCTTATCTTTTGTCTAAATTACAATCTTTGTAGATGCGGTTGTAGTTATTAGCTGGCCAATAACAAGAAGCTTTGAGTGAGACCTAGTAGTTACAGTTTAGCTGCTAGCCAGCAATTTTACATCAGTGGGAGAGGCAGAATTGCTCTTTCTTTTCAATATAACTTAAAGGTGCTCTAAGTGATCCTGGGCGGAGTAACTTTCTGTTGATGTTCGAAGTGTTGCCAAACAAAACAGAGGCTAGCTAGACCCTCCCTCCTCCTCCCCCTCCTCCTCCCCCTGCCNGCTTCCTGAAACAGTCATGAACGCGCATTTAAAATCATTCTTGTCGGTTATTGGCTGGAGCATGTTTATTATGTTTTGTGGTCCAGGCTGCACCAGTTTGTTTTTATTGCCGTTTTTGGAGCTTGTGGTGACTACAGAGACCGCGTTTTTTTTACAGTGTGTTCAGGGGACAGGCAGCTAGCGGATAGTGAGGAGATGTTTGCTGTATGTGATAAAAAATGTTTTGGCCTAAAAACGCGTGACATCACTTAGAGCACCTTTAAGTTGTACATGATTTCCAATCGGTTTGGTTTGTTAAAAACATCTTACATTATGATACAGGAAATTGCTGGCTTTAATAGGAGAAGATGCCAGACTTTTGTGCAGCCTACGGATGCTCCAATCGCCGTAGTCTCAAAACGAGAGCCCGTGGGATCACCTTTCACCTGTAAGATAGTTACTTAGTTACTTAGTGGATGTATGTACAATACAGGTCCAGAACAGCGGGGCTATGACATAATAGTATTACAAGATTGTTGTTGACCCAAAGCTTTTTACAAGTTTGTTTACACAATTGCAGAATGTTTCTTTTGGAACAGTGATCTCTGAAGTAGGCACAGTGCAATGCCGAGGGGAAAAGCCTAGTAAATGGCCCAACCCTGAAGAAGTTAAAATAAACATGTAATAATTCAAATTATTTTATTATAATAGTAATATTCATATTATAAAAGTGTATATATATCTCATGTTTGCATTCTGTACACTGAGTTTTAGTAGCCTATATATTGATTTAACATAAATACCTTGCGCGTGTGTATATTCATTGCACATATCTGTTCTGTTCAATGTTATTTTCATATGGAAGTCCATGGTTATAATTATTCAAAAGTATGCAGTGTCATAAGTACATCTCTGACGTTTATAACAAACCAAACAGTTTGAAATTCGGTAGAAAATTGAGCAAGTTATGGTTATTTAAAAAGTACATGCACCATTAAAACACAATGAGCGAGCTGACTGTTACAAGATGGCCGCCTGGTGCGGACGTCGACCTCCATTGGCCAGCAGCACGGACGAGACATCTAGCCTTTATTATGTATATCTATGGTCATAACCACTCCATGCAACATTGCCGCCACCTGCTGGCGTTCTATGAGAATAACATTGAAATACTATCTTTACAATAATACAAATCTATACAAATCTATGGCTCACATTACTGGAGTGCAATATTCAATCATTGCGCTACAGAAGCTGGATGTATAGGAGACCCTTGTCCCATGGGTGTAACAAGACATTGTATATGAGGTTAAAACGGACAAGCTGACAATTCAGCTTAAACATTATTTCCTTTGCCATAGTGCTAATTCAGCTGTGCTGGAAAAGCAGGTGAGTATTTTCAATTGTACACTATGAGAAAATATTGGTCCTGGAACTGGATGTTAATTTGCTATTGGTCAGTGTTTAAATTTAAATTGGGGACAGCTGGAATATTTTTTATTTGTCCATTAACAGTATGAATAAATGACAAGACGGGGCGAAGTGCACATTTCTGACAGCTTGCACCTATGAAGATGTTCCTGGCATTTTATTTACAACCAAATATTCAAATAATAAATTACACATTGAAGACACATTTGATTGGGAGGGACTTTAGCCAGTTATGTTTGTTAAATAAACCAGTATTTCCATCATAGCTGATAATGTGTAGGAAATATCATTTATATTTATGTATCATAGCAAAATTGTGCCTCTCAATATATGCAATGCATAATTAAATATAGTTATTGTTTTTTATTAAAAAACAAAAACAAAATAGGCTACAGTGTTTTGTGGTTAAAAAATGTGATATTCTGAAGAAATTAATGAATTGATTTTCTGTAAGCAGACCGCAGTGACTGTGAAGGTCTTGAGGTGAACACGTTCAGTCCAGGTATCACCGTGAGTTACAGGTGAGCTGACGTTCATATGCTTTAAATGATTTACCTTTTAATAATCAAATTAATTGCTTAAATTGTGTACATCTGAATCTGAAACTGTCAACTGATTTTATGTCAATAAGGCAGTTATATGGTACTGAGCCTATTGGTCACAACTGTGATAATGTCACAACCAATGAAACAGAATAATCAACAGAAGAAGCATCAGAACGCTGTTTTTTTTATTAGGTTTATGTTTCACTCCACAAATAACATCGGTTTTATGACTTTTACTTAGTTTGCCGTACTAGTAATCCATCTTTCCATGATGGTGCTGGAAATGATACTTTATGAGAGCATGAAATTCAGAATTCCCCTTCTCTCACTCACTTCGACATTGTGTCAAGTTAAAAACACTAAGTGTTGCACTTGGGTGCCCTAAACACCTCTGATGTTTTCAGAAAAGGCCTATGGAATTGAAGTGTGGAATTTGCATGTCTGGCCACACCCCTGGACATACAGTAAGGTGGCCAGCATGCATGACACACACTTTAGCTTTGTTCTTCGGAGCCAAAACATTGCATCTCTGCATGATAGAGAAGCAATATTTCTTGAGTCTGCTGCTGGAATGAGTGCTGAGGGTGATCTACAGTTCCCCCTGTTGAGTTTCCGGATGAGTTTGGTGGCTCGCCCATTGGCGAGTTTCATTTCTCATTCAGGGCTCATGAGGAAGACAAACTGTCAAGCGCAGCTTCGGAGGGCGGGCTTTTGTCTTCCGACACACCTTCGGGTGTGACAGCACAGTCTGAGGCTGACACAGAGTTGGCAGCCGTGGTTTCCCGGGCCGCAGCAGGCATCGGGCTTGAGTGGACTCCTCCACTGTCCTGAATTGTCCCACAGTTCGCACTGGTGAAGAAGCAGATGGAGACTATGAAGCACTCAAGGTAGGTGTTTTGACACTTTGTGCATCACAAAGTAACAAGGGATGCGATTCCTCCCGACGGGGCTTCCCCTGCTCCCCCTCGCATTGAACTACCCATCTCGGGTACACCGGATATTCTGGCTTATCAGAACAATCCGGTCCGGCTATGCGATTCAGTTTTTCAGGCGCACGCCCAGGTAAAGTGGAGTGCTTTCCATCTCAGTACGAGGTGAAAACGTCGCTGTCCCCCGGGTGGAGATCACTGCCCTCCTAGCAAAAGACGTGATAGAGCCTGTCTCTCAGGCCGAGATGAAGAAGGCCTTTTACAGTCCTTACTTCATCATACCTAAGAAAGGAGGTGGGTTAAGACCAATCCCAGATCTGCAAGTTCTAAATCAGGCCCTGTACAGGCTTTTGTTCAAGATTCAAATGCAGAAACACATCCTCTTATAACACCAAGATTGGTTCACAGCGATTGACCTGAAGGATGCAAACTTTCATGTTTCCATCCTTCCTTGGCAAAGACCATTTCTATGGTTCACCTTCGAAGAACAAGCATATCAGTACAAGGTCCTCCCTTTTGGGTTTTCACTGTCTCCTCACATCTTCACAAAGGTCACAGAGGCTGCCCTTACCCCTCTGAGGGAGGTGGACATTCGCATACTCAACTAGCTAATCCTAGCTCGTGAGAGTTGCTGTGCACACAGGGACCTGGTCCTCGAACACCTAGCCTGATTAAGTCTTCTGGTCAACTGGAAAAAAAAAAGCAAGCTGTCCCCTGTGCAAAGCATCTCTTTTCTTGTTGTGGAGATGGACACTGAAGTATTTTCAGAGGCTCCTGGGGCATATGGCACGCCTCTGGGGTTGATGAATATGAGACTGCTTCAGCAATCTTTTCAGGCTCGAGTCCCAAGATGGGCATGGTTACCGCAGCACACATTGTGTGGCCATCACGTCAATTTGTTACAGTTTATTCAGCCCTTGGTTAGACCTTGGCTTTCTATGGGCAGGAGTTCCCCTAGAACAAGTGTCCAGGCATGTTGTCACAACAGATTCCTCAGAGACAGGCTGGGATGCTGTATGCAATATGCACCCTGGACAGGGCCCAGACAGCACTGGCCCATCAACTGCACTGAGTTGTTGGCAGTTCTGTTAGCCCTGAGAAGGTTTCGACCATTGATTCAGGGCAAGCACATGTTGGTCTGGATGGACAACACAGCAAGTGTGGCGTATATAACTCGCCAGGGCAACATCTGCTCCATGTCACAACTTGCCTGCCATCTCCCGGTCCTGATGTCCTGAAGTTGCTGCGAGCTACTCACATCCCAGGCAACCTCAATCGTCTAGCTGATGTGCTCTCACGACAGGTTATGCTCCTTGGAGAGTGGAGATTCCATCCCCAGGTGGTCCAGCTGATATGAAGTCGATTCGGGGAAGTACAGATAGACCTGTTCGCCCCCCAGGATCCTTCCACTGTTCCCTGACCGAGGCCCCCCTCGGCATGGACACAATGGCTACCACCTGGCCCCAGGGCTTACGCAAGTATCCGGTTCCCCCAGAGAGCCTCTTTGCACAGACACTGTGCAAAGTCAGGGAGGAAAAAGAACAAGTCCTAATGGGTGCGCCATACCGGCCCAACCAGACAAGGTTCTCAGAGCTCACTCTGATGGCATCAGCTCCACCCTGGCAGACTCCCCTGAGGAAGGACCTTTGTTTCTGACCTATTCTATTTGATACTTTAATAACAATTTACTCCAATTTAAGGCCATATAACCCCAGAAAAACAGTCACAGGGGCCGACTTTGTCCCAAGGCCGAATTTTAGTGGGTGGATTTTTATCATTGTAGGGTGGTTGCGTTCACACACTGCCAACACACATTTATGTCCAAACACCATGTAAAAGTGGATTTTGCATAATAGGTGCCCTTTACAAACATCATTTACAAAATCATACAAAGAGGAATGGGCATACTCAGGCTACAAGCGTATACGACAATAAGATTTGCTGTTTTATAAACTAATGAAATTGGGTGTGCGAGGGGCGACATGTCTTCATCATCCAGGGCTGCGTTCCACTCCAATTTTAGACACGCACTCGCAAACTTTCCTAAGCAGTTAAAGTTTATACTATTGATATTTTGATTCATTTGTGTAATTTTATTTTTCTCCAACAGCTCATTTACCTATAGGAAAAACCCTTTTCTACTTAGGAATTTTTTTATGCATCATTTTTTATGCTTACAAGTTGTTTTAGAAAATAAAATATTTTTAAATAATTTACTAAAAATATTTTTTTTAAATTTAAAACCCTTTTCTACTTATGAATTTGTTTTATGCATCATTCTATATGCTTATAAGTTGTTGGAGAAAATATTTTCTCCAAAAACGTATAAGCATATAGAATGATACATAAAACAAATTCATAAGTAGAAAAGGGTTTTAAATAATAAATCAGCTCCATAGTGAATTCCAAGTGATCAAGGGCTTAGTGAGTTTCATTTCAACCTTATGCACAAGTTCCGCCAGTAGAGGGCACTCGTGCAATGTAAGCAATGACACACATCCGAGTCCACGAGTGAAGGGCATAAAAGTTTGGAGTGGAACGCAGCCCAGGCTGCACTCTGGAGCACTTCGAACACAACAGCTTGGTAGGTGCTATTAATTTTATGACATACCACACACCATATTGAAAAGCTTTATGTAATGAAAATATATATGTATTTTTTTTACATTATTACAGTATTTTTACATTGAAAATGTATGTAACACAAAATATCTGTGTTTCTAGTCTTGAATTCTTGCTACAGAAATATTCTAAGACACATTTTCCTCCATTTGTATTGTGCAGACAGCCATTGGTTCCACCACGCAGATCAACTCTAATTCATGGAGGTCCTCCTAAACTATACCGTCTACATACAGAGAGAAAAGTGCTTGATGAATATGGAAATGTCCGAAAATTGACTTATGGGATAAAAGACGGCAGTAAACAAAACAAAATTGTTCTGCTGGTTGGAGAAACTGGTGTTGGCAATACTACTCTCATTAACACCATGTTTAAATACTTACTGGGAGTGAAGTTTGAGGAAGAACTATGGTATGAAATCACAGAAGAAGCAGCCACTAGAGGACTGGAAAAAGATCTGAAAGTTGCTGAGAATTTATCCACTCTGTTTCAGAGCAGCGATGGAGTGTGTGAAGTCGACGCTGTGTGTTTTGCGTCTAAGAATCGTCTCTCAGACAGACAGCATTACATCATCAGTTCAATTCTGTCTTTGTTTGGAAAAGACATTGTGAACAACATTGTGTTTTTAATCACTCACTCTGATGGTCTTCCACCCAAAAACGTCATCGGCGCGATTAACAAAGCTAGAATTCCCTGCAGACGAGACCACAATAACCAACCTGTTCATTTCTTATTCAACAACCGGCAGGCTGATGCCCGTCACCCTGGAGAATGTTACGTTCGTGCTCAAAAATGTGCCTGGGAAGACAGCATGGAAGAGATAAAGAAATTTCTTCAGTCTCTGGATGAAAAGAACAGAAGAAGTTTGGAGTTGACTTCAGACGTCCTGATAGAACGCATTATATTAGAAGCGTCCATGTGCAACTTACAGCTGCGAGTTCAAGAAAAAGAGTCAAAGAAGTCTGAAAAATTCAGATTCAGGAGGCAATGAGACAAAACATGGAAAATATTAAGAAGTGTAAAAACTTTACGATTAAATTAAGAGAGGCAGCAAAAGTAAAGGTACCCATTGAAAGTGCTTCATGGAAGAGCAGGAAGGCGATGACCTGCACCGTGTGTGAGGAAAACTGCCATGAGTTTGACTGCTGGTGGGTTTCTAATCCAAACCAATGTGAAGTCATGAAAAATGGCTTCTGCACCGTCTGCACAGGGAAGAGCCACCACAGCAAACACGTCAAAGAAAACAAGAAATATGTCATCAGAAACTCAAGCATGACGATAGAATTTGACGATGTTGAAAAAGAATGTGAAAAAGCTCAAGAACAGTCCAAGAGGTTGTCAGTTGTAATGGATTATCTTGATCAAGATCTGCAGGACATTGAAGACCAACAGTCTGAAGCTTACATGACCATCAAACATCTGTCTCAGATCTCATTAAAGCCAGACTCTGCCTTCACTCTTCAGCATCTCGACTTTTTCATCCCCAAACTGAGGGAGGCTGGGAAACAAGACTGGGTCCGAGAGCTGGAGGATTTGAGGAGAACCGCTGAAGCAGAGGAAGCCAATAAAGATGCTCTGAGTTACCTGAAAGCCGGTCTGGCAAAACTGAATCTTTTCTTTAGTGGGCAATGAACATATGCAGAAAGTAAAACAGATAAAACCATGAAAATGAAGACGACTGCTTACAATGAGAAATCAATGCAGGAGACTTTCTGTAGATCTGAAGATAATATGAAAGTTTATTTAATCATTGTATGAGCCATTCAATTTCATTTGTTAATGTCATAGTGACAGTATAGTGAGTGTCCCTAGTAAATGACATAATTGGAGTTGTGGGACAGTGGAAGGCACCAGCAGATGTAAGGTTTTCACTTGTTGTTTACAATAATTTTGGATAACTGTTGTTTTTTTTTTTGTGAATAAATGAAACCATCGTATCCTACCATCTCATCATTGGAGCACTACTGAATTCACTGTAACAGCGTCTAAATGAAGTGACATGGAAATCACTCTGCAATCATAGTATCAAATTATTTTTCATTTGTTTTTATTGTTTGTTTGTTTAAAGGGGCCATATGATGCTTTTTGACGTTTCCTAGTATATCAAAAATTTTTGATTTTGATATACTACAGTAGGTATTATCAAGTGGCTAGAATTTTGAAAATCGCAATAGACGTGAAGGACTATAATGCGTTAAAGGCTTAGTTCACCCAAAAATGAAAATTATGTAATTAATTACTCACCCTCATGTCATTCCAAACCCACACCCCACCACCTACATTTCCTGCTGGTACTGAGGCTCGAACCNTGACATAATTGGAGTTGTGGGACAGTGGAAGGCACCAGCAGATGTAAGGTTTTCACTTGTTGTTTACAATAATTTTGGATAACTTGTTTTTTTTTTTGTGAATAAACGAAACCATCGTATCCTACCATCTCATCATTGGAGCACTACTGAATTCACTGTAACAGCGTCTAAATGAAGTGACATGGAAATCACTCTGCAATCATAGTATCAAATTATTTTTCATTTGTTTTTATTGTTTGTTTGTTTAAAGGGGCCATATGATGCTTTTTAACGTTTCCTAGTATATCAAAAATTTTTGATTTTGATATACTACAGTAGGTATTATCAAGTGGCCAGAATTTTGAAAATCGCAATAGACGTGAAGGACTATAATGCGTTAAAGGGTTAGTTCACTCAAAAATGAAAATTATGTCATTAATTACTCACCCTCACTGCTGGTACTGAGGCTCGAACCCACGACCTTCAGGTTACAAGTCCAACTCTCTAACCATCAGCACCACCAGCATGCCAAACACCGGCATGAACAAAAGCAGATTTACAGATAAACTCTGACGTTTAGGTCACCTTTATGGAATCATGTGCGATGCTCTCGTATTTAAAAAACTATGAACAAAACTACAGGTCAAAGATATGATGCAGGTGACATTAAACACGTGTTCAGTTACAGTATATGGATAAAAATGCATGTTTGTGCAGTTTTATTGCCTGCTAAGAACAATAAAAGAACAATAAAAACAATAAAAAAACAAAACAAAAATACATTTAGAGAGCATTTGGGGGGTTCCAAAGCGATTCTAAAGAAGAACAATTATTGTTTCCCCAAATAACCTTTCAGTGATCAGATCATAAATGATCATTCTTTCTTAGTGTAATGAACATTTTAAAATTCTAAAGAACCTTTTTTCCATTATAAGGAACCTAAAGGTAAAATTGAAAGATTACATGGATGTTAAAGGTTCTTCATGAAACCATCAATGCCAATAAGGAACATTTATTTTCAAGAATCTACTGTAAATCTGACTAAAAATGTTCACTGAAATTATCACATCATGTAAAATGAATTAACTATTTAATCTTAATTCTAAACGCTACATATTATACTAAAAATCAGAAGCACTATATTCAAGTTTGTTGATGATAATATTTAATCATCTTCTGCCCTTAAAGTTCTTCGTTCATGCCTGTTGATCCATTTTTCATTTTTTGGAACACCATTCCATCCGGCTGCTCCCGCCATGCTAACTTAACATCCGCTGCCATTCCCTGCTCTCTCAGTGTCTGCTGGACCTGAGGATTAGAACGGTTCGATTCATTTATAAAATCTGTCTGTGATGTAAGGAAGCTCATTTCTGCCTCATAAGAAAAAAAAAAATGCTTTTGTAAATCGTAATTGTGACATAAAAACTCAAAATTGACATACTGTGTCATTTTGAGAAAAAGTCAATTATGAAAAAAAAAAAAATTATGACTTGAGTCATGATTGTGACATTACAGTCTAAATTATGACAGAAAGGTAAACATTATGACACTAATTTGAAATTATGACAAAATCATTTGAAATTACGACAAGTCAATTATGACAATAAATGGAAACTATGACAAAAATTCTCATAATTGCAACTTTTGATCTTATAATTATGAAATAGTCAGAATTATGACTTAGTATGTCATAATTCAGAATTTTTACATCACATAAAGTCTAAATAATGACATACTAAATTGAAATTATGACAATTTTAAATTAAGACTTAAAAAGTCAATGATGACAAAAAGTAGAAATTGTGACAGTCATAATTTCAACTTTTCATCTCAATGATGAATTAGTCATAATTATGACTTAATATCATAAAAAGTTTATATAAATTATGATAATTATAATTATGATTATCAAAATGATGTCATATTTTTCTCATAATTATTACTTAGTATGTCATAATATTGACTTGGCATTTCATAAACATAACTTAGTATGTCGTAAGTATGACATGTTATAATTTAGATTTACCAATGCATATTTTTTTTGTACACACACTCACACACACACATGTTTGTTTTTGTGAATTGTGGGTCATTCCATAGGCGTAATGGTTTTTATACTGTACAAACTGTATTTTCTCTCCCCCTACACTACCCCTATCCCTAAACCTAACCATCACAGGAAACTGTGCACACTTTTACTTTCTCACAAAAACTCATTCTGTGTGATTTATAAGCCTTTTGAAAAGTGGAGACATGGGTAATGTCCTCATAAATCACCTCTTCTTGTAATACCTATGTCATACCCATGTCATTATACACGTTTGAGTCCTGATATTTCACAAAAACATGCCCACACACACACACACACACAGGATACTTATTGTTCAATTTAGAAGTTGCATGCATTTGTATAACATTTTCTGTCAGGTAACCTACTGTGAAATATCTTTCATGTGATAATATGACTGAATCAACATGACTGCTTCAGATTACACCAATGGAATCATTTTTTTAAACATAAAAGCCTGAAGTAAAATCAACAGAACTGGATAACAAGGTAAGAAAGATGACCATAGATATCAATTACCACAGTACTGTAGGTACAGTATGCGGCTCACCTTATTTAACATAGCGGCTGTAATTGCTTTGTCATTGACATTATCTCCTGCTTTCACCTCCAGTCTTAATACCTGTTGCTTCATTCGTGCTGTGGAAAGAAATGAAAGTGAAAAATACAAATACATATGATTACAATCACTTAAACTACAAGATGAGAAAAGGTTTGGTTGCAATAGGGCTCAGTGATATATGTCGAATATGTACAATATGTGTTGTGAAAAAAACTAACATTGTGAATATCACATTGATTCATTACACTAGGTTAGGGGTTAGGGTTTAGAAATTATGAGAATTAAGTCAGCTGTTTTAATAGCATTTTCAATTTGTACCTCAGTAGCAAGTTTTTAGCTCGATTTATTCAAATTGTCCATTTAAGTGAAATGATTCAAAATAATGATTCAACGATTTATTTGCACAATCACTTCAAAACATTTGTGTCTCAGCATGGATTTTTTTATTTTAAATTTTAATGTTTTTACATGTATATATTAATAAACACCATATATTATTATTGCTTGTTTATTTAATTATACATTACGTAATCATTTTGAGCTTGCTTTTTACAATGCAATGTTCAAAATGGATCTTGCATGAACATTTTTTAATATCTGTTCGAAAAAATAATCTTTTAATCCATTTAATCCAGCAAATCTTTAAATAATTAGATATATTGAATACTGAATATTTAAATTAATCTCTTCTTTGATTTTAGATTGTCTATTTTCATACATGTTCAAGCCAAAAAATCTTAAACAACAACAAAAATATGAAGATTTAAATAACACCATACTTGTCTGGCACAAGAAGAAATGCGAATTTGTGCAGGTCTCATCAGCAATCAGACCGTAATAATCTAAAGCGCCACATGCTTCTTGGCCAAATGAATTATCTGGTTGTCCTGCAGCCCATTGCAGAGGGAAATAAGGGCTCATGCTGGTCTGATTCAACCACTTCCACGAGTCCCTGAACAGACCGATCCAGGCACAAGTGTATTCTTTGATCATCGTGGCTAGCTGTTTATTCACATCCCAGTTCCTCACGGTGAATAAGTCTGTGTAGTTTTGTCTGCAGTAATTCTGAGCGTCGTTCCAGGACATCTCTGGATCAGTAACTAGTACTGGCTGTCCTTCTGTAAAACATCAGAGTAACTATGATTACCTCAACAGGCATCTAATTGATTGAGCTACTCGACATTTGTCCATTACATAAAAGGTAAAACACAGCTGTCAAAGTGAAAGCAAAGCTGCTTGTTTGTATATGATCTATATTGGTTATTTTAACATAATAGATTATAATACATGAAGAAAGTTTACTCATGTGGCTGCATAGTTATTAAAATCAAATTGAATGTTTTTAAGGCAAGACAAGAAAAAGGCAAGAAAAAAAACATTGATTTTTCATGCGCTGGTCAATTTTAAGATTTTGTGTTAGTTTGCTTCCATAACATATCTTCTTATGACTAATGGAAAGAAAGCATATAAACAAAAGTAGTGTTTATTTTGTACACTATATATTTGCATTTGTAATATGTGTCTTTTAAAGGCCTTTTTCTAATTTTTTTTCCCTCACTTTAGTAACACTTACATGCACCAAAATGTACAGTTTTATTCATATTTAAATTCTGAAGGTATTTACTGAGGGGTTTGTTCATTTAACAGTTCACCTGATTTATCCTAAAAACATGTTGATTTTTTTTTTGTTTTCTATTTCTGTTGACAGTATTTTCTGATTTATGGAGTGATAGAAAAAGAGAAATCCAAAATCTCCTCCTCCAATATTCAAATTTTTGTTCTGGAAATGTATGCAAATTTGTGCATATTTAATATAATAATGCATCATTTGCATATTTACATATATTTCAGAAAACTTGCAATACAAAACAATTATCTTAGTGTACTGTGATTAATCAAATGAGGAATGTAGGTGATTTATTTTTACCCTAAACATTTTTTTTTTCAGTTTTTACCCTATTAATGTGTAGCGTCTTGCCTGAATGAGGAATAAAATATTATATATATACATTATATATATATATATATATACATACTGTAATATGACCGTGGTCCACAAAACCAGTCATAAGGGTCAATTTTTGAAATTGAGATTTATACATCACCTGAAAGCTGAATAAATAAGCTTTCCTTTGATGTATGGTTTGTTATGATAGGACAATTTTTGGCTGAGATAATCTGGAGTCTGAGGATGTAAAAAAAAATCTAAATATTGAGAAAATCGCCATTAAAGTTGTCCATATAAAGTCCTTAGCAATGCATATCCACTCACAAAAATAAACTTTTGATATATTTATGTTAGGAAATGTACAATATATCTTCATGGAACACGATCTTTACTTAATATCCTAATATCCTCATGATTTTTGGCATAAAAGAAAAATCGATAATTCTGACCCCTACAATGTATTGTTGGTTATTGCTACAAATATACCCGTGCGACTGATGACTGGTTTAAGCTAATGTACAACGGCATGCAGTGAAATGAGCTCTTTGGGATGGGTGGCTGAAATGATATTGAAAATATTTTAGAATCTTACCACCATTTTGACAAAAAAAGGGATATGTCAAATTACAGGTTTCATCCCACCAGTATCCAGTTGATCGTAGATTTACACAATATTGTTTTCCATACATATTGTTTGGCTGGTCAAAATCCCATTGAGAGAACGTAACAGTTTCATTTTGAAAAGACCAATGCCAGCTGTTCGCATCATCATACAGTCCGATCCAAATGTAAAACTGTAGTTCATCTCTTAACTTGTTCAATTTGCTCCACTCTTCATCAGTCTGTACAGTGGCCAAGTCAATGTGGTTCTGTCGACAGTAATCCAGAGCCTCGTCCCATGTTTTATACTTTCGGATCAGAATGTACTCACGTGAGCCGCACAGAAATACAAAGAGAAATCCTGAGTGGGTTGAGATGTTATTACAAAGTTAGAACAAAAATCCAGTAATTCAATTTTTCAGATGGTCAATAAAAAGTTGATCACATTCATACACAAAATTACACTCACCTGAGAGCAAAAAGAGATGAATCAATCTTTGCTCCATCGCTGCTGAGATTAGATTAGGGAGCTCTTCTTCATGGACTAGCTAAAAATGAATGAACCCCGTATTAAAATATAGTTCTGACCATAGATAACACACACCCATCTTCATTTGCGTACTGAAATCACTATTGTCTAACAGCAGCATTAGGGATTCATGGTGTAAAAATTTGCTCAGCTAATGATGCACTTCAAATGGGTTTTACACAAATATTGAGAGAATCGATCCAGGCAGAAGAGAGTTGTTTGCATGGGAAAGCACGATATCATTGGCTTTTGTTCATGAAAAGCGTTTACGTTGTGTGCTTACTACACTCTAAAAAATGCTGGGTTAAAAACAACCCAAGTTGGGTTGAAAACGGACAAACCCAGCAATTGGGTTGTTTTAACCCAGTGGTTGGGTTAAATGTTTGCCCAACCTGCTGGGTAGTTTTATTTAACCCAACTACTGATTAAAAATGACTATATGTCTGTCTTAAAATTAATCCAAAATAGGTGAGAAATTAAAAATCAGACACATAATTACTAGAGGCAACAATAATAATTAAAAGGTGTACATTTATTAATAAGCAATTTAATAAATGTTTATTGTTTATTATTCATTATCTTATTAATAAATGCTCATTTATTAAACATATTAATAAATGTTAATTTCCAGCATATTTTGGGTTCATTTTAAGCAAGCAATACAGTAATTTTTATACAACAGTTGAGTTAAATAAAACTACCCAGCACGTTGGGCAAACATTTAACCCAACCACTGGGTTAAAACAACCCAATTGCTGGGTTTGTCCATTTTCAACCCAACTTGGGTTGTTTTTAACCCAGCATTTTTTAGAGTGTATGTATGAATCTTTTAAGATGAAGTACACAATTTAATATCTTATACTTGATTAAGATATTGTTTTAATATAAAAATGTGAATGTAATGACGTAACTGTTTCACAAAAGCAAGAAGTTCACACGGTACTGTAAATATATTAAATATATTTAATCAAATGCGTGTCATGTCTAATAAGACCCTTTCCCCATCACTATTTCCACAATGTAGTCATGCTTGCTTTCTGTACTACTATCTTAAATGCTGAATCAGTAGTTACTATTCGAAAGTTTTCTTAACGAAGGCTTAGGCCATTGAAGTAACAAGTTTGTTTGAGCATGTGCGACAGAAAGAGTGTGTTTCACCTGCATCTGTCGGCAAAATGAGCATCATCGGCAGCGAGACATTCGGGAAGGCCATTCTGTTTGAATGGAAGTCAATGGCAGGGAAGCCTCAGTACACTAAATAAACTGCACTGTGTGAAGGTGGGATTCATTTTACAGCACCAACCAATCATTTCCAAGGTATCCTCCAATGGTTAGTCGTGACAGTCGTAAAACACCGAAAGCGAGTCAATGACGTCAGGGCTATTGACGTTACGCCTGCAATGACACTCCTCCTCCTAAAAGAATATCGCAAAGCTATTAGTTTTACAACTTCAAAACTAACAATGTAATGTATCTTTGCAGTAGCAAAATTATTCTAAGCAGCAGTTAGTGAAAGCACTTTTTATTACAATACACTCACCAATCTCAGCTCCATCACTGTCCAGACGCCAAAAATGCAAGTTGTAGTAGATAGATATTCACCTTGTTTTAAAAATTAGTCAAGACCAGGTGTAAAGAAATCCATTTTTTACTGTATTTTGAGAGTAAAAGCAGCATCCTTCTCCGTTCATGGTGTAGGTATTCATAATTTCCTCAACTAATGATGCTCAACAAATGCATTTACACAAATACAGAATAATCACTGCCAAGGATGAAGGGAATTATTTGCATTGGAAATCATGTTGTTATCAGGTTTTGTTCGGGAAACGCTTACAACCTCTGAATGCATCGGGTAATGTGGTGAAGTATTGATCTAGCCGGTGAACTAACCATTCTGCTCACTATCAAAACTCACCTGGTGAAGTTGGCAAACCAGTGAAGTCTTGCCAGATATAATGAAACACAACTTAGACAATTATACAAAATAACATGCTGGTGACCAGCTAATTAGTCTTTTCAGCAATGCATTTTCAAAAGCTCTCTGAATCGCTTGCACACACTGATTCTTACCTATCTACACTTATAAATGTTTTTCTGGATAATTTTACTAAAAGCACAAAACAGAAATACCTTTATCACAAAATAATTGTAAGCAATGTCAAACTGTGTATAATAATAATATTATACACAATAATATTCTCCACATCATTCAAGAGAAGTAATGCAATTACTGCTCTGGCTGATACACAAGATCACAAAACAGCAGAAGATCCAAGAAAGTGTAATGCACACGAGTATATTCAACTTCACTCCGATTTATATTTGTATATCCATGACTAACGGTAAACATTACACAATGTCTGCTAATGAACTATTACATTTATTATGTATTTATTTTTGTTTATAAAAGGTAATCTGTCAGGTGAACTAATAATATCATCAGTGCAGGTGATATTTGTTTTTGCATTTTCAAAGCTGTACACCGTGTGCAGAATTATCAGGTAAGTTGATTTTCTGATCATATATTTTTTTTTTCCAGGTACATCTTACCAATTCCAAACCACATCAATCTTAATAACTACTATTAATTTTGTATTTAATCATTTATGAGTGATATATAATTGTTCATGAAGGTTGGGAATGAAAAACGCCTCATATTCAGGTGTGCAGAATTATTAGGCAGGTTTTCTTTTACAGGTAAAATGAGCCAAAAACAAGATTTAACTCACACTAAAAAATGTCAAAAATTATTAAATGCCCACGAGAAGGATGCAATACAAATGAAATACTAGAAATTGCAAAGTTAAGGCATGACCACTGGACAGAAAAACTCTCACTAGGTCAGACAGAAACAGGTGGAGAAGAAAAGACATGTTAACTGCAAAATAATTAAGAATTAAAGGGTTAGTTCACCCAAAAATGAAAATTCTGTCATTAATTACTCACCCTCATGTTGCCCCAAACCCGTAAGACCTTCGTTTGTCCTCAGAACACAAATTAAGATATTTTTGATGAAATCCGAGAGTATCTGATCCACACGTAAGCAGCAATGACAATGCATCTTTTGAGGTCCAGAAGGGTATTAAAAGACATCGATAAAATGGTCAACGTGACTACAGTGGTTCAACCTTAATCTTATAAAGCGACGAGAATACTTTGTGCACAAAAACAAAACATAACTTTTTCAACAATATCAAGTGAAGGGCGATTCGAAACAAAAGATTCATAAAGCATTGAAGCTTCACGAAGCAATGTTTTGAAATCGCCAATCTCTAGATATTGTTGAAAAAGTCGTTATTTTGTTTTGTTTTTGCGCACAAAAAGTATTCTCATCGCTTCATAACATTAAGGTTGAACCACTGTAGTCACATTGACCGTTTTAACGATGTCTTTTAATACCCTTCTGGACCTCAAAAGATGCAGTGTCATTGCTGCTTATGTGTGGATCAGATACTCTCGGATTTCACCTGCCGTATAATTGACATCGTTCACATAAAATTGATAAATCACTAAAACACAATTTGCATAGATTTCGACAATCAACAGGCGAAGCTACTAAAAATGCTAACTCGACCCAGAATCTTAAAAACGAACCATATACGATGCATACAAACAGTATATGATGTGTCACAACCTTACAAGCAGATATTGTATACATTAAGTCAAAGTGTGCCCTCTCTAGACTAAACGAGAACATCACATATGCAGATCTCACAAATACACTGCATCAGACTTATGATACACATCCACTGTCGTCAGCTGATGTTATCCTCCAGTTTAGCCTTTCACCAACTTCATTCACAATTATGTTTTAAACTATTTTTTTCGTAAGTACATTTTGTTGAATTGGTGGCTAATTTTGTATGAATTTGTATGATCTGCTCCAGCAATGGTTATGCTTAGATGGTTTATTAAAAAAAAGAGAAAGAAAGTACATTTTCATTTGATTCCCATTGTATAAATTCATATGAAATCACCACCTCATAAAATAGTAAAAAAAAAATTGTAAGATCAGGTTAACCGTCTACTGCACACACGTTGATGGCACATGAAAAAGAATATTCCACATAAGTTTTTGGTTAATTTGGGAACATTTTATTGATTTTTTTTTTTTTTACCCCCCACCCCAAAAAATTTTATCATTGTGCAACAATGGTACAGAAACAATGAGAAAATTATCATCAAAATCACAATTTTTTTTTTTTTAAATGTCAAGAAATTATTAAGTAAAAAGGGAAAAACAGNTTTTTTTTTTTTTTTACCCCCCACCCCAAAAAATTTTATCATTGTGCAACAATGGTACAGAATCATAGAGAAAATTATCATCAAAATCACAATTTTTTTTTTTTTAAATGTCAAGAAATTATTAAGTAAAAAGGGAAAAACAGTTAAAAGACATTGATATATTGAATTTGATACATGCATAGGTCTGTATCATGTAGTGTGTCATGCCATATAATGTACTACACGTAGTAAGATTTGAAACTTCAAAAAGCAGTTCTTCTCTGCTGTGAAATAGTGGTGTATGTTACAATTTTTGCACATCACTTTGGGTGTTCCTGCGCACCCAGGAACCCTGCATCTTCCCTTCTTATAATACATTATGACCAATGTGAGGTATTGTCCAAAACATCCTCGAAAAGTACCCCTTATCGCACGTTGCCCTGAGGCAATGAAAAGAAATACTGAATTTCTGAACATGCAAAATAAAAAAAACTTCATAAAACCTGACAAAAGGCTTCTCTACACCTTCATACACACACACACACATTTTTTTATGTACAGTTCATGTCATTTTAAATAAGATTACTTAAACAAATAATCTCGCCTTCTTCTCACACCATGTGCTCTTGTGACCATGTGTCAGAACAGGACGTCCCACCTTTAAATGGTGCTTGATGGTGACTCCCACACCTTACTGGACTGTTCTTTGGTACTTTCTCGACCTTTCTAATTGGTTGTAATCATATAAAGAGAAATTTACTAAACAAAGGGCTTAGGGTTAAATCCAATAAAATCTAAAACTTCTAAACATGCAATTAAGTGACTAAAATGTATTGGTTCTTTCAGATATAATGTAAATAAATATTATAGATTTATTGTAATATTTTAAAATTACAGTTACATGATTTTTTTAAGTCAAGACACTACATTGTTTTTAATGCACTGGTCAATTTTGAGATGTTGATCTATTTTGCTTCCATAACGTGTCTTATTTAAAGACTAGTGGAAGGGAAACATCCAAAATACACATTTAAGTGTTAATTACACTTTATCTATTTGCGTCTGTTGATTACAATACAAATTTTAAAAAAAGCAAACTAAAGGTGTCATTTTCACAAAATTATTTTTTTTCTCCACTTTAGCAGCACTTACATACAACAAAACTTATCTATATTCTGAAGGGTTTGTTCATAAATCATTTGCCTGATCACATTTTATTTCTAAAAACAAAAAATGTGTTAAAATGTGTTTTTTTTCTGTCTGTTGACAGTTTCTTCTGATTTATGCAGTGAAAAGGAGAAATCCCCTCTGTAAAAACCTTAACTCTATTATGTGTGAATTTTGAACCTAGTTTCAACCAATGTTCAGATTGTTATGAAAATATATGCAAATGAGTGAATGTTTAACTAAATAATGCATATTTCACTTGCATATTTAAACAACATAAAAAAAACCCAACTGTAATACAAAACAGTTGTCTCAATGTGCTGCGATTATTCAACTAGAGAAAGCATGATGCATCTATTAGTTAAAGTTTACTCTAATTCACCTGTGGTGTTTTGCCTTTAAAAAAAAAAAAGTTATGTTTTCTGAAGAATATATGTGTGCTGTCTGTCCACACAAAACTCACTGCTACTTTAATAAAAGGAATCATTCATGTTTGGACAATGCACACACTAAACTTCAATGTTCAGTGTTCATATTCAAATCCTAAACTCTCAGTATGAGCATTAACAAATAGATCTACTAGATTCATTATATACAGTATAATATATACAGTATAGAGTATGAAAATAGAACCTGGAAACAGCCACAAAATGCTCTAAAATAAAAACACAAATTTACCATTGCAAAAGAAGAAGAACTGTTTTGAGCAGCGCTCATCAGCAATCTGACCATCATTGTCTACAGCAGCACAGATTTGAATGAATTATCTGGTTGTCCTGCAGCCCATCGCAGAGGGCTTGTGGTGGTCTGATCCGACCACTTCCACGAGTCCCTGAACAGACCGATCCAGGCACAAGTGTAATTTTGGGCCATCATGGTTAGCTGTTGATTCTCATCGTTGTTCTTTACGGTGAACAGGTCTTCGTAATTTTCTCTACAGTAACTCTGAGCTTTGTTCCAGGACATCAGTGAACCATTAACTAGCACCGGCTGTCCTTCTGCAAAACAGAATAACTGATTAAGTTTGTTGGTAAAGGCTTTTTACTAACTCCAACAACCATAGAGAGGTGCAGGAATGATTTCAAAACCTAAAAGACTAAATCGCTGGTAGTTTCCTAGAGATTTTCCTATGGGTTTTAATAATGAGCTTTTTCAATTTACAGTATGAGTAAAATAAGGTTTGTGGTAAACATAAGTTGACAATACTTGATTGTTTTGCTTTACAATGTAAAATACACACACCCATATCAAAAACGCTAATTTTGAAGCGGTTATTTATTTATTTAAAAATTTGTTTTTAATAGATAAGAATAATTAGATAATTATGTTTGGGGTGTAAGTTTCTGCAGTTTATGTTGTTGAACAAAACAAGATTCTACTGTATTTGTTGCCATTTATACTTCGCGCAAACACTATTTGTACCAAAAAACTGCTGTAGGATTTACTTCAAAACAATTCTCATTTAGAAATTGCTAGTAAATAATTTAAAAAATTTGCAAGTAACACATTGAATTAAAAGAGAAATGTTGAAGTAGAAAGACTGAAATTGTATTTTCTTGTAATAGTATACGAGTCTTACTGCTTTGACAAACAATAACACATCTGAAATCACAGCTTTTGTCACGCCAATATCCACTTGAACGAAGCTCTACACAATCTTGGTTCCCTCCAAAATTATTTGGCTGATGCTTATCCCATTTCGTGAATGTGATGCTTTCATTTTGAAAAGACCAACGCCAGCTGTTTACATCATCATACAGTCCGATCCAAGTGTAAAACTGTAGTTCAGCTCTTAATGCGTTTAATTGGCTCCACTCCTCATCACTCTGTACAGTGGCCAGGTCAATGTGGTTCTGTCGACTGTAATCTTGAGCCTCGTCCCACGTTTTATACTCTCGGATCAGAATGTACTCATGTGAGCCGCACACAATCACTGAGAGAAACCTTACTGAAAAAACAGAACAAATTTCAAAAGTTTCAATTTTCTAAAAACAAATACAATTACTCAGCACTCAGATGTGACTCAATATAGACAGAAAATTAATTTGGAGTCCATCTTGCATGAGAAAAATGAAGACAAAAATGTAGGTTCTACAAAGNAAAATAGAACCTGGAAACAGCCACAAAATGCTCTAAAATAAAAACACAAATTTACCATTGCAAAAGAAGAAGAACTGTTTTGAGCAGCGCTCATCAGCAATCTGACCATCATTGTCTACAGCAGCACAGATTTGAATGAATTATCTGGTTGTCCTGCAGCCCATCGCAGAGGGCTTGTGGTGGTCTGATCCGACCACTTCCACGAGTCCCTGAACAGACCGATCCAGGCACAAGTGTAATTTTGGGCCATCATGGTTAGCTGTTGATTCTCATCGTTGTTCTTTACGGTGAACAGGTCTTCGTAGTTTTCTCTACAGTAACTCTGAGCTTTGTTCCAGGACATCAGTGAACCATTAACTAGCACCGGCTGTCCTTCTGCAAAACAGAATAACTGATTAAGTTTGTTGGTAAAGGCTTTTTACTAACTCCAACAACCATAGAGAGGTGCAGGAATGATTTCAAAACCTAAAAGACTAAATCGCTGGTAGTTTCCTAGAGATTTTCCTATGGGTTTTAATAATGAGCTTTTTCAATTTACAGTATGAGTAAAATAAGGTTTGTGGTAAACATAAGTTGACAATACTTGATTGTTTTGCTTTACAATGTAAAATACACACACCCATATCAAAAACGCTAATTTTGAAGCGGTTATTTATTTATTTAAAAATTTGTTTTTAATAGATAAGAATAATTAGATAATTATGTTTGGGGTGTAAGTTTCTGCAGTTTATGTTGTTGAACAAAACAAGATTCTACTGTATTTGTTGCCATTTATACTTCGCGCAAACTCTATTTGTACCAAAAAACTGCTGTAGGATTTACTTCAAAACAATTCTCATTTAGAAATTGCTAGTAAATAATTAAAAAAATTACCAAGTAACACATTGAATTAAAAGAGAAATGTCGAAGTAGAAAGACTGAAATTGTATTTTCTTGTAATAGTATACGAGTCTTATTGCTTTGACAGATAATAACACATCTGAAATCACAGCTTTTGTCACGCCAATATCCACTTGAACGAAGCTCTACACAATCTTGGTTCCCTCCAAAATTATTTGGCTGATGCTCATCCCATTTCATGAATGTGATGCTTTCATTTTGAAAAGACCAACGCCAGCTGTTTACATCATCATACAGTCCGATCCAAGTGTAAAACTGTAGTTCAGCTCTTAATGCGTTTAATTGGCTCCACTCCTCATCAGTCTGTACAGTGGCCAGGTCAATGTGGTTCTGTCGACTGTAATCTTGAGCCTCGTCCCACGTTTTATACTCTCGGATCAGAAAGTACTCATGTGAGCCGCACACAATCACTGAGAGAAACCTTACTGAAAAAAACAGAACAAATTTCAAAAGTTTCAATTTTCTAAAAACAAATACAATTACTCAGCACTCAGATGTGACTCAATATAGACAGAAAATTAATTTGGAGTCCATCTTGCATGAGAAAAATGAAGACAAAAATGTAGGTTCTACAAAGATGCAAAAGACATGAATACATTTATAAAATTTCTAATTATTTAAATGTATATACACTGCAAAAAATGCTGTTCTTAATTAGAATTTTTGTCTTGTTTCAAGTCAAAATATCTTAAAGTTCTTAAATCAAGAAGCATTTTCTTGACAAGTACAAATTATTTTCTTGTTTCCTTAAAACAAGCAAAATAATCTGCCAATGGGGTAAGCAAAATAATCTTAGTCCAAACTGAAAACAAGATTATATAGCTTATTCTTGGTTTGAAATAAGATTATTTTGCTTACCCCATTGGCAGACTATTTTGCTTGTTTTAAGGAAAAACATACTTAATTTTGACTTATTTTTCCTGAAAACAAGAAAATAATTTTTACTTGTCAAGAAAATGCTTCTTGATTTAAGAACTTTTGAGATATTTTGACTAGAAACAAGACAAAAATTCTAATTAAGAACAGCATTTTTTGCAGTGTAAAACACATGCACAGTCATACAAGACAAGGCATGTTAATTGTTATAGCACATTTCATTCACAATGGCAATTCAAAGTGCTTAAAAAATAAAAAATATGAACAAAATAATCATAACAGATGATTAATAAAAAATAAAAACAATAAAAATAAGATTCTAATAAAAATGTATTTAATTTTAAATTAAAAAACAATATAAAAGGGAATAAATAAGATGATNGCATCTTGAGTAAAAAAAAATAAATAAATAAAAAATCATAAAAACTCACCTGAAAAGAGGAAGAGCTGAATCAATCTTTGTCCTATCATTGTTGAGGTTAGATTATGTTAGCTAGTTCCTCTCATCTTCTGCTAAATTTGAAGTTTCTGAAGATGTTTTGAAATATAGCCATGACTGAGGAGTGAAAAGACACCCATTTACATTTGCATATTTAAATCAGCATCATCTTAAGTCTTAAACAGCAGCAATATTCGAAATTCATGGTGTACAAAATTTGCTCAGCAAATGATGCACATCAATGTGTTTTTACACAAATGCAGAAAAAAATCTGAGAAAAGAAAGGAGTGATTTGCATGGGAAATCATCAACACCTGTTTGGGAGAAGCTTCGGCCCGTCTCAATATGAGAATCACCGCTGGCAGCATCACTATTCCCATGAAGCGAGTGTCATATAGTGCACTATACTGTATGATGAAGCAGAGAATCAAAATGAGTGTGTGAACGTGAACGGAGGTCAAGTCAGAGGTCATGAGCTGAACTTTGTCATAATTTTCATCTAACACATTTTTATTCATAATGATTAAAGAAATAAAAAAAAACTGTCAGTAAAAGCAATCACGCATTTAAAAGAGTACATTTTAAATGTTTTATTTTAGTATCTTAACCCTGTAAAGCCTACTGTATTATATTTGATCAATTAAATTTTAAGGCCTCTAAATGATCAACATGATCAAAACTTTGCTGTCGCACACAATCTACTACAGTCCTTCTGTCATCTGATTGATAGTTTAGACATTATCAAGTAAAAGTATTTTAGTATTGTTGGATATCAGATGTTAAATGTATCCAAAGTTCACTGGAGTTATAGAAACGTTGGTGTCTTTTATTTCATCGAGTTCAGGAAGCATACGTCTTGAGTAATTCACATGACATGAAGTTCATGGATTCACATGGAACAGATTCACAAGATGTAAATGGACAGATGTTGAGAGAAGGACAAGATGGACAGGATGGTCTTAAGTCATTAACGCATCCTAAGGAAAGGACTCAAAGGATATGGTTGGGTGTCCACTCAAACACCCACAGCTCACCAATGCAAAAAACAACAACAAAACAAAACGAAACAAAAAAAACTAAGGAAGGAAGTGAGGTCTACTTATAGACCTTGACGGAGCTGCTGACTTAGCGGATAAAGGATGTCCAAAACTGATCAACAAGGACCTGGCTGTGACACTGAGATCTACGGCCAAGGAGCTCTGTGTTGATGTGAATCACCTGGGGTAGAGAAGAGTCTCGCCGGCTCATTAGGAGGAGATTTGGGGTGATGGGATCGAGGTCTGAGATGTTAGAAGAGGCATAATCTTTAAAATGTGCACAAAATAACATTTTCATACACCAGCATATTCGCCTTGACTACAAAAAGAGATCCGTCTTTGCAAGCAGTTTCTGTGTTGAGCTTATTTTTGCAGTACGCTGAACACAAAAACATTTAAAATGCACAAAATGTCTAATTATAAAAAGTAACATTAGTTAACTACAAATTAGTTAACATGAACTAACAATGAACAATACTTCTATAACATTTATTAATCATAGCTAATGTTAATCTATACATTTACTGATACATTTTTAAGATCAAAAGTTGCATATAAACATGAACAATTTTATCAACTAACATTAACAAAGGTTAATAAATGTAAGAATACACCGATCAGGCATAACATTATGAGCACCTTCCTAATATTGTGTTGATCCCCCTTTTGCCACCAAAACAGTCCTGACCTGTCGAGGCATGGACTCCTCTAGACCCCTGAAGGTGTGCTGTGGTATCTGCACCAAGATGTTAGCAGCAGATCCTTTAAGTCCTGTAAGTTGTGAGCTGGAGCCTCCATGGATCGGACTTGTTTGTTCAGCACATCCCACAGATGCTCGATTGGATTGAGATCTGGGGAATTTGGAGGCCAAGTCAACACCTCAAACTCATTGTTAAACCATTCCTGAACCGTTTTTACTTTGTGGCAGGAGCATTATCCTGCTGAAAGAGCCACAGCCACCAGGGAATACTGTTTCCATGAAAGGGTGAACATGGTCTGCAACAATGCTTAGGTAGGTGGTACGTGTCAAAGTAACATCCACATGGATGGCAGGACCCAAGCAGAACATTGTCCAAAGCATCACACTGCCTCCGCCGGCTTGCCTTCTTCCCATAGTGCATCCTGGTGCCATGTGTTCCCCAGGTAAGAGACGCACATGCACCCGGCCATCCACGTGATGTAAAAGAAAACGTGATTCATCAGATCAGGCTACCTTCTTCCATTGCTCCGTGGTCCAGTTCTGATGCTCACGTGTCCACTGTTAGCTCTTTCGGCGGTGGACAGGGGTCAGCATGGTCACCCTGACTGGTCTGCAGCTATGCAGCTCCATACGCAACAAACTGATGCACTGTGTATTCTGACACCTTTCTATCAGAACCAGCATGAACTTCTGGAGCAATCTGAGCTATAGTAGCATGTCTGTTGGATCGGACCACACGGGTCAGCCTTCAATGAGCCTCGGCCGCCCATGACCCTGTCGCCGGTTCACCACTATTCCTTCCTTGGAGCACTTTTGATAGATACTGACCACTGCAGATCGGGAACACCCCACAAGAGCTTAATTCCTTACATTTATATAGCGCTTTTCTGGACACTCAAAGCACTTTACATATAGAAGGGGGAATCTCCTCAAACACCACCAATGTGCAGCATCCACCTGGATGATGCGACGGCAGCCATATTGCACCAGAACGCCCACCACACACCAGCTTATTGGTGGAGAGGAGACAGAGTGATGAAGCCAATCAGGATATAGGGATGATTAGGAGGCCATGATGGACAGAGGCCAGTGCGCAATTTGGCCAGGATGTCGGGGTTACACCCTTACTCTTTTCGAAGGACATCCTGGGATTTTTAACAACCACAGAGAGTCAGGACCTCAGTTTAACATCTCATCCGAAGGACGGTGCTTTTTGACAGTATAGTGTCCCCATCACTATACTGGGGTGTTAGGACCCACACAGACCACAGGGGGAGCACCCCCTGCTGGCCTCACTAAGACCTCTTCCAGCAGCAACCTAGTTTGCCCAAAAGGTCTCCCATCCAGGTACTAACCAGGCTCAACCCTGCTTAGCTTCAGTGGGCAACCAGTCTTGGGCTACAGGGTGATATGGCTGCTGGCTCAAAAGAGCTGCAGTTTTGGAGATGCTTTGACCCAGTCGTCTAGCCATCGCAATTTGGTCCTTGTCAAACTCGCTCAAATCCTTACTCTTGCCCATTTTTCCTGCTTCTAACTCATCAACTTTGAGGACATTATGTTCACTTGCTGCTTAATATATCCACCCACTAACAGGTGCCGTGATGAAGAGATGATCAGTGTTATTCACTTCACCTGTCAGTGCTCATAATGTTATGCCTCATCAGTGTATCTTGCTCATTGTTAGTTCATGCTAATTAATGTATTAACTCGTTAAGTATTACTGATATTTCATTTGTTGAGATCTGATGTTGATTTCACCACATAAAGACGGCAAATAAATGTAAAGTTTTACAAAAAAATACTATTTCAGTTTTTCTACTTAAAAATTTCACATTTAGTTCAATGTGTTACTTGCCGCTTATTTAAATGTCTGTAAAATGTATTAGTAATTTATACAAAACATTTTGCCAGTGTAGTTAAACGTCAATGTCTTATAAAAGTTATTTTTATTTGTATTGCCAATGCCAGCTGATACATGTAAATGGCACACTATCAAACAAATATGTTGTCTTCTCCACCTTCACTAGGCCCTTTTTTTGTATAATGGTGATAAATGTTACACCACTAAAATTCTTCTCTTATGCAAAAGTACAGGGAAATGAGCCTCAAGTGCTCATGCAAAGTAAATGGATGGTTCAAGGTAGATATGAACTCAATATATGCTATCATTGCTGTCCACAAAAATAAAACAAACAAAATCTTACAAATTATGTGTGCATATATTCTGTGCTTAACAACATTGAAACATAGAAAAATAGATTTTTTGTTGTTGTTGTTGTTGTTTTTGTTATTAAAAAACAATCAAACAAGCCAGCCCAGCCCAGGAGAGAAAAAGTAATGCAAAAGTAACATAACGTATAACACAATTAGTTACTTTTTAGGGAGTAACGCAATATTGCTTTTAAAAGTAACTTTCCCAAACACTGTACATACATATAAATTCATTTGTGATATACCTGTTTTATAATGGTTAAAAACAACAACTCTGATTTTACTATGTTCATGCTCTCTGATGCTATTTGAATGAAGAGCCTCATACTGCAGCAAAATCAGAATGTAAATCAGTAATCAGTCTCAGTGAAGTATATACAGTATCAGACAAAAGGTTTTGCATAACGTAATGAATAAAGAGCAAGTAAAAGTCGAGTAAATAGAATTCTGAGAGCAGAAACTTAATATACTTGTGAGAAGCAGCTGGAAGCAACAAGCTTCAGTCGTCCGTAGCAGGTAAATCGGGGTCTGTTGGGATTTTTTGCATTTCTACTTTGCATTTGTCAAATTTAATAATGTTTCTATATTATCAATACAAGGCTTTGGATTAAAATGTATACAATGACATGAAGAAAACCTCTTTAAAATTATTTCCAATGTGATTTTTCTACTTGACTATTAAATACAGTAGTCAACATTTGAAGTGGATCAAAAAAGTTAATCAAAGTTGTCCTAAAACCTTCTTCGTAGGACAACTTTGATTCACTTTTTTGATCCACTTCAAATGTTGACTACTGTAGTTTTGTTTAAACACTCTTTGTGACTTGAATGAAGCTGGTTCATTTAGATGTTCACATATGAAACATTTGAATGAAGCCTAAAAGTGTTGACTAGAAACAATGATTGCACTTTCAGTTGCAGAAAACTATCCAGCATTTTGTATTCTTGTCGTTTATTTCTTTCAGTGAATAAACCTGTGAAGACAAGATGATGTTGGACATGATTCAGCTTGTTTTTGTGCTCGGTGAGTGTTAGTGTGGGAAACTACAGAATGAAACTGGTGTCAGATCAACTGATTTTCCTGCTGTTACGTCTGATCCCATCAACAGGAATTCTCTCGAAGACCTTGTGCGACCCATATCGCTTTATTCTGATCGAAGAGCTGAAGACCTGGTTGGAATCACAGTCGTACTGCAGAGAGAAACACTTGGACCTGGCTACGGTTCAGAGCGATGAAGACAGAGCCAAATTAAAGGAGGCAGCAGACGCTGTGAATTTCGGCTCTTTTGCCTGGACTGGCTTCTACAATGGCATCCTTACTTGGCGTTGGTCTTATAAAAATGAGGCGATAAGCTATGTAAAGTGGGAATCCTGGGAGCCGGACACGTACCGCACACACGAGGCCTGTGCATTTATAAACAAAAACGAACTATGGGGTGATACAACCTGCCTTGAAGAAAAATTCTTTTTTTGCCAAACTGGTAAGAAATAATGCAACATGTTCACTTATAATCTGGATGTCTGTTTAGTCTCTTGTGCAAATTCGTTTTCCTCATCATACTCATCCTCGCACACGTTAACCCAACCCGAACATGTTCTTGAAATCTTGTTTTCCAGAAAAACATCCTTATAACGAGATTCATTTAATTTAGAAGTAGAACTGCATTGGATCTTAACACTTATTTTCAGAGAAAATCTCAAATAAGTTCAAATTTTCCACTTGTTTATGCTTGAAGTGAAATAAAAAAAATTGGCAGTTCACTAGAATCTTGTTTTCCAGTAAAAAATCCTTAACATACACTTAACTTAAAAGCAAATTTGCAATGCAAATTAACACTTGTTTTCAGAGAAAATGTTGAATAAGTGCAAGTTTCACAATATAAGGCCTGCACCTTCACCTTCTCTGTCTTATTTTTCATTGAGTTAAGCTTGAAATATTAATCAAAACCCACTTTGCATCCTCATATCAGGCAAAAAGTTCATGCAAACAAACAGAAACGTGAATCAGTAGCATGTCATTTCATACATGCTTTTAAAGCATTAAAAACATTCAGCATGCACTTTTAACCAAAGCAACTTATAACTGATGCAAGCAATTTATCACAAGAGCAAAGAATATTTGCACAATGTCAAGCTGCAAATACAAGCTCGATTAGTATAAAAGATCAGATGCTTCTGGTCTAATTCAACCATTAATCAGGATTCAGAGGTGAATAAAATACAGACCATTCAACACTAATCACAAACACACAAAAAAACAAAGCTATAATTTTCTAAGCAAGCTTTTTCTTTTGAGGACAAGTTTTAGGTCATGTTTTAATCACAAACACTGTCTTTAGCACTTCTGACCACAAATCTGAATCCTTTACAGACAAGAACATAATCGCAGAAAAGTTTCAGTACATCCAAATGAGCATGAAGTGGCGTGATGCTCAACTTTACTGCAGAACGAATTACATAGACCTGGCCACAATTACAGGCGACACGGAGAACAAGGCCCTCGCAGGCATCATTACTGACAATAACGGCTGGGACGCCTGGATCGGCTTGTCCAAGAACTTGTGGCTTTGGTCAGACCAGACCAACGTGTCATGGTCTTTGGTCAAATGGCAAGAAGGACAGCCGGATAACATAGACGGCCGGGAAGAGTGTGCGAGTGCAGGTACTGAAGGACAGATGGCTGACGTCTCATGCTCAGATCTACAGTTCTTCTACTGCAAAGCCCGTGAGCTCCTGTATTTCTCTTATCTGCAGATCAATTGCATTCTGCAGTGTGTTGGCACAGCAAGCGATCTGCTTGCGATATGAATTATTGTTTGTTTCTTACAGATCCACCAGTTAGGAAAATAAATCTAGTCAGAGTTGCGGTAAAATCAGCTGGATATCTGAACGAATATGCAGTAATAGCGGCCATTGAAAAGAAGGTGAGATGTTTGATCATTAATATACTGTAATAGTTTTTATGAGCATTTTGTACGGGTTTTTATTTTTATATATTTTCCATTGTAATTTGAAATTTTTTGTATATAGACACGCACACACACAAACACAAACACAATTTAATTTTAGTAGTTTCAGTAATCTACCTTTAACTAAATGGTGATTAAAATGTATAATCTAATTAATTACATGATGTGCCTATTAATTAACCACACATCATATTTGGCTGAGAAATTACACCCAAAAGATCATTTAACTCTCTGAGGTCCGAAAACGCGCCGGCGCGTTTTCAGGTTTTTTTTCACATTGCAGCAAAACAGACTTAAAATACTCTGTCATTTCTTGTCATAGAGACATAAGTAATATATAAATTGAAACTATAGAATATCTTCTTTTATTTGTGTACACTCAGAGTAAAAACACAATGTTGTGCTTTTTGTAAAATAAAGAAAACTAACATGATGCGTGATCTCTCGTCTCCCTCTGAACGAACTCCAATCTGATAGTTCTCAGAAAATGAACTGTAACTTAT
>RJVU01053642.1:221725-237854 GCA_003731715.1 Anabarilius grahami | reverse complement strand
TTGTCATAGAGACATAAGTAATATATCAATTGAAACTATAGAATATCTTCTTTTATTTGTGTACACTCAGAGTAAAAACACAATGTTGTGCTTTTTGTAAAATAAAGAAAACTAACATGATGCGTGATCTCTCGTCTCCCTCTGAACGAACTCCAATCTGATAGTTCTCAGAAAATGAACTGTAACTTAGTGAATACTAATGACACTAAAATGACACTTATGTCTAAAGAAACGTTGAAATGTCAGGTTTTAAATCGTGTAAGTCAAATCGAAAACAAACATTCTGTGTTTATGTAATCTGTATGAAAATGGAGCCATGTCAGAAGTCCGTGATTCAGCTCATTATCACAATGAATATTAAATAAATATAACTCCTCTGTATAGAAAATTGACATAAACATATGAGAATCCAATATTTCTCCAAATGTGCATGCTTTTAAACTAAAAGCCTATATTCAGACTCTTTGCATCACAGAAATACATTATATTTTAAAGTATATAATATAAAACCATTATTTTATATTGTAATAATATTTTTCTGTATGTTTCATATACACCATGATGAGCTTGAGACATCACAGAAGGTTTTTTTCACAGCCTACCTGACTGAAAGGCCTCATTATGATGCAGCTCATTAGAGCTTCTTTATGCGATTCTTTTGTCTTCTCAGGTGTAAATCACCCATTATTCATGATGATTCACGCCTCCACGCATACTGTGACAAAAAGTGGCTTACAAAACCTAAATCAATATATTGTTTTATATGAACATGTATGCATTATAATTTTTACATAATTTTGAAGCAAAAACTCTAGTCTACAACCTCCAAAACCAGAAGTCTTGTGAACACAGATTTAATATATATATTTTTATATTTCAGTGACTTAAATTTTTTGTTTTTTCAATAACCACGCATAAACGTTATTCCTTCAAAAACACAAACATGTACATACATGTTCCTCACATATTATGGTAGCCTAGTTTATGCTGAATACAGTGTAATGACACTTTCTCCATTAATATGTTTATGAACAACTGAAAAAAGCACAAATGTCAGGCATGTCAAAACTTCTCCAGGCCCCAAATCAGCCTCAGACTCCAGAGGGTTAAAATCATTATTGTGTTAATTGAGAAAAGCATCTAAAAGACATCACAAAACATAGCTTTAGAAAGAAATATTTTATGTGATTCAACAGAGAATTTATTACACTTTTAGGCCATAAATTAGTTTTTTTCAGAATCTGCACCTGAGTTGGTATTTAGATATATTTACAGACCAAAACAGTTTGGTTACCAGCATTCTTCAAAATATCTTCTTTTATGTTCTGCAAAAAAAGAGAAAGTCATACAGGTTTGAAACGACATGAGGGTGAGTAAATATAAATAAACAGAATTTCCATTTTTGGGGCAAACTATCCCCAACATATATATATTTTTTAAAGTGGTACTAACTTAAACTGGCAGTAGGTAGTGGTAAACGTCTAAACGAGTGAGTCATTAGCCGTTTCTCAATATGCGTTCTTGTCTGTACTTGTGTTCTTGTGGACTTGTGAAACGTCATCAGTCACTGCTCACTGTTCCAATTCAATGTTCACATCTAGCCAAGTACAGTTAAAATCCCCAGATGTGTTCTTGATCCGCCCCTTTTATCGAGGATGCATTGAGAGGTGACTTGAGACAGCCAGGTATCCCAGAATACATCTCGCACTAACCAGCAAGTGTCAACAGTAAAAGGAAAAAACCTGTGTAATTTAAACATATTACTGTTTTTTATGTCATGATATGTAGTTTTCCAGGCGAGAATGTACAGGTTTAAAGCTCAAATCTGTGGTTTATTGATAAAGATAGCGCCTATTTGAAATTTTGATCTGACGTTTTCAGAGTTGTGAGATCCAGGCGATCACCGCACTGCAAAAAATGCTGTTCTTACTTAGAGTTTTTGTCTTGTTTCTAGTCAAAATATCTTAAAGTTCTTAAATCAAGAAGCATTTTCTTGACAAGTAAAAATTATTTTCTTGTTTTCAGGAAAAATAAATCAAAATTAAGAGAGTTTTTCCTTAAAACAAGCAAAATAATCTGCCAATGGGGTAAGCAAAATAATCTTATTTCAAACCAAAAATAAACTATATAATCTTGTTTTCAGTTTGAAATAAGATTATTTTGCTTACCCCAAACATTAGAACTAGCCTTACCTCGGCTAGTTCTAATGTTTGCCGCTGGCTCTGATGTCTCTGTAGTGGTTATACATGAGATAATCCCAATATTATCTGCCAGCAATACTGGAGACTGCACTTTTAGGACCGCAGCAGTTTCAGGACTGCATTTCTAGGACCCTAGTTTTTGTGACAGCGCCATCTAGTCTAAATAATTAAACAGGGTTACCAATGGGTAGCTTTAGGGCTAGGGATTGGTTAGGACAAAATATAAATTAAACAATCAATTAAAACAACTAAATCATTGCTAGGGTCCTAGAAATGCGGTCAAATGCAGCCTGTAAATGCCTGTATTGCAGGCAGATGCTACTCGATAATTCATCTAACGGGCGATCTTTGGTCTCAATCTATCATTTGTTCCCTGGCAAACCGTTTTGGCTGAGGGCAAAGTGACGTTTCATAACTTTATATATTTAGGCTATGTAAATTTACCGTTGTAACCTACTTAAAGCGCTGACTTGTACGTTTGACTGAATTTTTTGCTTTATTGGATTCTTATATTTTTTACTTATACTTTTATAATGACTAATATCATTAAAACTGAAATTTAACAAAAAGAGACAGGGTTGTGTTTTGTTACATTTCATTTTATTACAGAGAAGATAATCAGAGTATGCACATATTGCCTGAACCACATATTAATATGTTTAATATTTTTTTTAAATGTAAACAGGCAGGATTGCAGTGTTTTATATTTCGTTTTGTTCGAAATACTATACATGCAGTGAAGATAATCATGAACGCGTTGCCTAAACCACATTTGTGAGGCTATTAATACATTTAAGATTTTTTAAATGAAAACGAAAAGAGGCAGAGTGATGTTTTATCACTTATTTCCTTTTATTGTTGCCAAAAAATATACATACAGAGATAATCGGAGAAGCCAGAGCAAGCTGAGTGACGCAATCAAGAACGTTATAGTGCCATTTGCAGAATCACCGGACTTGTGTTCTCCCGTCCACGGGAGTCCATTTTCCTGAGTCGAACTTGCCAAGTCCAAAATACCCATTGAGTCATTCATTCATTTGATTCATTCAAACTGCTGATTCATTCAGGAATTAAGTAAATGGCTCTCTTTATGTATGGGCCATTGAATCATTGGTTCAACCCGATTGATTCGCTAAAAGCGGATTCATTCAGAAACAAAACACCGTTGTGTACTGCTCGGAGACACACAATATCTTCTAGACCAGTGGTTCCCAAACCTGTCCTGGAGGACCCCCAGCCCTGCACATTTTGTATGTCTCCCTCATTTATCACACCTGATTCAACTCATGTGCTCATTAGTAGAGACAGCAAGACCTGAAATGTGTGTTAGAAATAGGGAGATATACAAAATGTGCAGGGCTGGGGGTCCTCCAGGACAGGTTTGGGAACCACTGTTCTAGACAATACTGTGTCTAAAATAACAATATCAACTTTTTATTTCTTGAACTGTTGTATAAAATCAATATCACATTTGCACTTGAGCTATTCAAGACAAAAACTGCACTCGTGTGATATTGCTTAACTATATCATATGATATAAATAAGCGACTAAAAGTCATACAGGGGCATTTTTGCCCTGATATCTTGATTTTTAGGGTCATTATAACTGCATTATATAGGCTTCATCACTCAGCGAGTTGTTGCCCTGCATCATGTTTGTCACGATCAGCTGTATAAAATGTAAGATGATCTACGTAGGTCTGGGGCAAGGCGGGTGCGTTATTTTTTTTTTATAACAAATTAATTAAATTAACGCATTAAATAGAGAGCCCTATTAAATAAATAAATCTATAAATATACAAACACACACATAAATGTGTATTCACTAATCACTCCTTAACTCTCGCCACAGGTGAATCAGATGCTCTCAGAGCAAATGATGGACACTGGATCCAACGTAACATGGCGAGTCCATCCTGATGGGAAGATCTTCCATCTGCAAGAAAGTGACACACAAAAAACGACAACAACAGCAGCAGCATGTGAAGAGAAAGAGCCGATGAAACGTTAGACACTCTGAAACGTACAATGACTTCTATAAACGTTTATGAAACTTTAGAGGTATATATAATAAATGAGATTAATATGTTTAACTACATCACATTTAATGTTAATGCTTTGATGCTTTACATACTGCACAAATACTTATGAATAAAAATAACTTACAAATAAGATCAAATGCATTTCAAGTTACTGACTTTTTTCTTTCTCATTATTTAATTGAAAACTTAAATATATTTAGTGCTCATGCATGCATTGGTTTCAATATATTGCTATAATGTATCATTTGTTTAGAAAAATAACATCTAGTCTTAGGCTCCTCTAAGAATCTTAAAGTAATTTAGTGTTTAATTATTTTGAAACACTGGATAACTTTTGAAAATAAGTAATGATTTAGACAATAAGTGATTATTTTCTAGTTTCTGTTTTTATCAATGCATTCAACAAAAGGTGTATTCTTTGAAATGTGTATCATATTTAAGGAACGATAGACATCAAGGTCTTTTAGTAAATGGCAGATTAATATTTTTTTTTTTTTGGTAGCAATATGTAAACTTCTGTATATTATTACACAACTACATATATATAAAGCTGGATATATATCCAAATGTATATGCATACATACAGTAAACTCATGTAAAGCCATACATACTATAAAGCAAATCTCAACAGCTTGATTGTTTATTTCATCGCAAAATGTAACTATATTATCATCCAGATGATAAATGTGACTATAAGGCATGAAGATATTAAGATCATGATGTTCTGTAAAGCTGCTTTGAAACAATGTTTGTGAAAAGTGCTCAATGCATTTGACTTGACAATTTTGTACTAATTTAGAAAAATGTAAAACAGAAACATTTTCTCTAGTGGCCAATAGCAAAATCACCCCTATACCCTCATTCACTATTCCCTACATTAGTCCACTAATATAGTTCACTTGAGGGAGTGAATGAAAATGGTCACTGAGTGTGCCGGAAGGGCTGCTAGTTTTTCATAGTTTGTGTTTGCTGTTAAACTTAGCAAACTGGAAGATTTATCTTGAACTCTGTCATGGAAACTAGCATGTATAAACCTTAATTAAACAATTTAATAATCAATTAAAACAGAATTTATACCTGTATGATGTTATGCTGTAGCCTCACTGGACCAGTGGTTTGGAAAATGGATGATGGATAGATGAATCATCTGTGGGCGCCATCTTCTGGTCACACGTGGGAATTCCTTAAGACAATGTTTTTGTGGCTTCTGAACCAAACATGTGACAAGGTTTACCACTTTGGGGCCCTAAGCAAAGTCCTCCTCATCTCAAACTACTCTCAGAAACAATTTATTCATATCAAGTGTTATTCTGAAAGCAAACCATAACCTTGCTAGAGAAGCAGTTCACCAGCCACTAGTTAAGTTGCACAACATGCTACTTGTCCAGTTCATTTGGCCTCCATAGTAAACAATCAAATAAACTCATTTTATTAATAGGTCTCATTATAAACCCCTGGTTGAGAACAACCAAATGAGTTCACTTGACTAGCCATGTACATTTGATCAGAGATCATTTCCATGTTTTTGCTTTTGCCTAATGGCCTTTAGATGGTAGGAAAGAGGATATCCATCACCGTCATTGGGTAATGAAACGCTTTGCATGAGGACTTACAAAATGCCTTATGTGGTATAAACTCAAGAACAAATTACCACTGTCAGTTACTTCAGGCAAAAAAATACATTTCAGTCAGCTGTACTGAAATGAATGGCACTGCAACCCTATTTGTCTTTACATGTTTGAAGGCTTTTACAGGATCAAAATACTTTACAAGGAGCTTATGAACTAGTTAGACGCAGACAAAGTACACAAATTATGTATTTGAACTTAAGTAAAGATCCTCTAATGAAATGTTACTCTAATAAAAATACAAATACTTCTTTAAAATTTTACCTGAGTGAAATAAGTATTAATTTTTAAATGAATTTAAATATCAAAAGTAAAAGTCACACCACAAAGTTATTAAATTACTGGGTGTAGAAGTTGAACACAAGCATAAACGTGGCATAAATGAATCAGCTCACCATAAAGGAGAAATGTGTAATTTGATAACAGCTTCACTTATACTTTAACACACATCATTATATAACTTAAAAAAAATTGAATTTAGGCAACTGATAAGACTATATAGATAAATTACATTTTAGAATTGGTGACCAGGCCCAGTTAACAAAAACATGTTCTAAGAACGTTTTGCTAACGTTCTCATTAAGTTATGGAAACGTTATCTCTAAATGTTCTCTAAACATTTTTTCTTGATAATGCGATCGTTAAGTAAACATTCCATTCTTCAAACAATATGAACATTCTGAAACAAATAGTACCATTTAAAAACGTTAGACAAACATTTCAGAAAAAAATGTTCGATGAACAATGTATAAATATACACCAATCAGGCATAACATTATGAGCACCTTCCTAATATTGTGTTGATCCCCCTTTTGCCTCCAAAACAGCCCTGACCCGTCGAGGCATGGACTCCTCTAGACCCCTGAAGGTGAGCTGTGGTATCTGCACCAAGATGTTGCAGCAGATCCTTTAAGTCCTGTAAGTTGTGAGCTGGAGCCTCCATGGATCGGACTTGTTTGTTCAGCACATCCCACAGATGCTCGATTGGATTGAGATCTGGGGAATTTGGAGGACAAGTCAACACCTCAAACTCGTTGTTGTGCTCCTCAAACCATTCCTGAACCATTTTTGCTTTGTGGCAGGAGCATTATCCTGCTGAAAGAGCCCAGAGCCACCAGAGAATACCATTTCCATGAAAGGCTCTACATGGTCTCAACAATGCTTAGGTAGGTGGTACGTGTCAAAGTAACATCCACATGGATGGCAGGACCCAAGGTTTCCCAGCAGAACATTGCCCAAAGCATCACACTGCCTCCGCCAGCTTGCCTTCTTCCCATAGTGCATCCTGGTGCCATGTGTTCCCCAGGTAAGCGACACACACCATGTGATGTAAAGGAAAACGTGATTCATCAGACCAGGCCACCTTCTTCCATTGCTCCGTGGTCCAGTTCTGATGCTCACGTGTCCACTGTTGGCTCTTTCGGTGGTGGACAGGGGTCAGCATGGTCACCCTGACTGGTCTGCAGCTATGCAGCTCCATACGCAACAAACTGATGCACTGTGTATTCTGACAAATTTCTATCAGAACCAGCATTAACTTCTGGAGCAATTTGAGCTACAGTAGCTCGTCTGTTGGATCGGACCACACTGGCCAGCCTTCAATGAGCCTTGGCCGTCCATGACCCTGTCGCCGGTTCACCACTGTTCCTTCCTTGGAGCATTTTTGATAGATACTGACCACTGCAGACCGAGAACACCCCACAAGAGCTGCAGTTTTGGAGATGCTCTGACCCAGTCGTCTAGCATCACAATTTGGCCCTTGTCAAACTCGCTCAAACACTTAAGCTTGCCCATTTTTCCTGCTTCAACTTTAAGGACAAAATGTTCACTTGCTGCCTAATATATCCACCCACTAACAGGTGCCGTGATGAAGAGATGATCAGTGATATTCACTTGCACCTGCACTAAGCTCATAATGTTATGCCTCATCGGTGTATCTTGAATTTGGTTTTATCACTTTTCATACAACATAATTCTGATTCAACAGAAGAGGGTGAGATTTCAGCAAAAATTTCAGCGGTTGTCGCTTTTTTTCCAGCTAGTGGGGGATTTGTTCCTTCCCCACTGTATCCACAGGTTTTAACACTTGAGGTCGATCAATAAGGGATTTTGCAGATAGAAATAATTGTCTGGAGAAGAGTCTCAGATGCAGGAAGTAACATTCCATTAAAGGGGTGATGAACTGAAAAATGAAATTTTCCTTGAGCTTTTGACATATAAGAGGCCATCATACTTTAAGAATATCCTGTAAGTTTTAGAGCTGAAAACCTCCTTGTTATTCCAATAAAAGCTTTTATTGACACCAGGCCCAGCAAACGACAGGTTTTCCAAAGTGGGGATCTATGACATCAAAGGGCAGCAAGCACCGGCTCCGCAAAAGAAGATCAACGCCTACTTCATCACTGCCTGTTTATCCCCGCCCACCGATTCACGCATGACATGCAATAGAATAGGTAGCCAGTAACATAGGCCTACGTGGTGCTAAACCAGATCAAGCTACCAAGCAATAAACATGCCGTTGAGGATTACAAAATATTGTGCAGTGCCTGAACTCGACAGTAATGCAACAACATGTCAGTAACTGTGTTAATTCTAATGCCTGATCTGATATTAATGATTCATGTACAGTCAGATGTTCTTTGTCTATGTGTCAGTAAATCAAACCAGTGACTAAACGTCAACTTGCGTTGTTTCTCTTAGTAGGATGAAAATAATCTTTTATTTAACGGTGATTAAATTATATAAGGAATGATCAAAGAAAGCCCCCTTTGTAATCATTGGAGCAGTGCGTGCTGAAGCTGTCAATCAAACAGCGCGAGTTTATCAGTGACTGACGCGCAAAACTCCCGTTTTATTCAACAAATCTCTTAGTTATATTGCGTTTGCACTGTTAGTGAAGATGAAAGCATTCGTTAGTGTGCCGACATTGAGTTGCAATGACGAGATCACTGCTTTCATGCGCTCAACATGTCTGTGATCGGCTACAATGTTCATCACTGCAACCTTTCATGCCACGATCTCAATATAATGCCATAGATCTAAATGTAATGTAACACTTTTCACTATTAGTTAACCTTGAGACCTGTAATAGTAAAAACGTGCTAAAAGAGAGAGTAATTTCAAGTGGAAAGATGTTAGCCAATCACAGCAGTGGGCGTTTACACTCACAGCAGACACGAACCTTAAAACATTCAAATCAGAGGGCTAAAATCAGGGTAGAAAAAATGCCTTTTATTTCTAAATTATGACAATTTTTGATGTAAAAAGCATACTAACATTATAAGTGCACATTATAAACATTATAAAACAATAAAACAATGCAGTTCATGACCCCTTTAAAAGTAACAATGTCAACACCATTAGTTTTTTAGAATGAGCAACACAATAATGTAACATTCTACTTTAAAAGTAACATTCCCTAACACAGCGTTTCACCATCCTCCATCACTGCCATCATACACTGGAAACGATTTGGTGTAGGACTTATACTTTGAAACTATTTTTGCTCAGAAATTGCTAGTTAATTGAAATTGTAATGTTGACATTCTCTGTAAAGCTGCTTTGAAACGATATGTATCGTGAAAAGCGCTATACAAATAAATGTGAATTGAATTCAATTTCATAACAATTACAAAGAAACAGCAAATAACACATTAAAAAGTGAAATTCTGAAGTTGAAAAACTGAATTAGTATTTCCTTGTAAAATGCATTAAATCTTTGAAAAATCTTTTTTTTTTTCTTTACAGCGCATCAGAATGAGTCACCCGTGATTTTGCATAATGGCGAGAGGCAGGTGCCAACTTCATCATTATTCAAATGTGTTCTGACAAGTGAAAGTGAGGCTTTTTGTTTTACATGGACGGCGGATGAGGTGAGCACAGCGCTCAAGACTAATTGTTTTCATTCACTTTCAAGTCTGACTTGCCAAAAACTCATTTATTCATTTCGAATATTCGAAAATTATTTAGTTTAGCTTTTTCTTATTATTTACAGCCTTCTGATGTTTATAAAAAAATCTATCAATTTATAAAAATAATCTTGTGTAGATTGTGCATGAGCTGTTTTCATAAAGTTTACATTCGTTGGAAACGAACATAAAAATACCATAAAAATAATAAAATTACAAAACGAGGTAACAAAAATGACACTTTCTGAAAAAAGCCACATGTGCAGTTTTTGAACAACAGAATTGTGTTTCGAAATGGTCCAGTTAACTGGTTTAAATCATCACTGACAATAAAGGTGACATGAGGACAGCTGATGCTTTGCATGCAGTTAAAGAGAATATTAAAGCTTAGGAAGACTCATAAAACCATGAGAGAAGAAAAGAGGAGGAGAAGATCACACAGGTTTGTGTTTTTAAAAACATATTGGACAATAATCAGTAGGAGTTAATGCATTTTTTCTGATGTTGAAAAAAAATAATCTTGTCATTTCAGATAATGGAGCACAAACTATTTACACTCCTTGTTTTCATTGGTGGGTTCCCTTCAATGTGCATGTATAAAAATATCTTCTAATAGCATTTATTTCTGTAATGTTTTAAGTTTTTTCTTGGTTTTGTGAACGTTAAGGGAACGTTCCCTTTTTCAAACATTGTTACTTTTGAATGTTCTCTAACGTTCTGAAACAAGTAGCAACATTCAAAAAACTAAAAGTTTTGAGAACATTGTTAAAGAACATAACTTGGAAGGAACATTCTATTAACATTACTGGGAGAAAGTTTGTTCATAACTTTAGGAGAACCTTGCCAGAACGTTCCCTCAACGTTAATTTAAATTTTTATCCTTTATCGATTATTATTGGCCTTTTTTCTAGGTTTTTCCACCTTACCAGTCTATCAGTGGCCTATGAACGTCTACTACTTTGTGCCACAATCAAAAATGTACTTTGAGGCGCAGCAGTACTGCAGAGAGACCTACACAGACCTGGCAACTATTAAAAGCATGGATGATCTGAGTTTACTTGCGACCGAACAGGTCCCTTACAACGGCGCGTGGATCGGGCTGTCGGAAAGCAGCACTCTCCACTGGAACTGGGCTCTGGCAGACAAACGCTTTTATAGAGAAGGAGAGAGAGAATACAGAAACTGGGCACCTTTCGAGCCCGACACATTACTCGATCAAGACTGTGTCATCATGACTTACAAAGGACAGTTTGAAAACACCAACTGCCTCGATATCTTCAACTTCATCTGTTATGATGGTGAGTAAAGGTGGGCCTTATGGCAAAAAAATTATATCAGGATTGTTTACACGCAGGATCACGATTGTGTTTTATGTTGGTTAAGACAATTTTGCTGAGCAGTATAGCTAAAATAATTTCCCTGATGAAAAATTACAGTCCTCCAAAACAAAACAGAAGAACATTTGAGAAACAATCCCATTTAATATTTTGGAGTAGAGCATGACATTTTAAAAGTGTTTGTTCAATACACTTTTATTATTTTAAACTATAACTAAAACCAAAACCATAAAATAAACATTACATGAAATACAAAAAAAAAAAATTGAAGTACTGAATTAAATAAACTAAATACACAAACTAAAAACAAACTTATTATAGACAAATTTGGTATGATAAAAACTAATTATTTAAACTTTAAAAATAAAATGAGAACAAAAAAACTTTTATCATTAACTAAAAATAAAACCATAAAAAAATGTTTTATTACTTAATAAAATAAACATTATCTGAAATATTATATTAAAAAAATAAAGATTTTATTTTAGGTCTTTCCAAGGCAACATTTCTCATTTTCGTTTAGTTCAACTTGAAATACTAAAATAACAAACTAAAAACTATCAAGACATAATAATGATAAAAATGACTAACTAAAATGAAAACAGAATATAAATATCCAATTCAAAATATTAACACTGATTGAGACATTATTGCTTTTATTAATATTCTGCATTAGTTTATTTTATATACATGTTAATGTTTGTTAAAGTTTTACTAATTGTCCTTTTTATTATTTGTTCATTTTTTTATGTCTACATAGTATTAGTTATTTAGTTAAACTGAAATATTTCAGCTAAATGCCAAGGCATCATTTCTCATTTTCATATAAAGTTTATTTTATTTAAAGTAACAAAGGTGTTTTTTTTAATGTTTTTAGTCTTAGTTTAATTGCTATACGCTGCTAACCTGCATCTTCTGCTCCTATAGAGAGCAGTATTGAGCAGCGATACTTGTACATCAGCTTTCTGTACACATGGAGAGAAGCTCAGAGATACTGCAGACAGTATTACACAGATCTGGTCAGCGTGAGGAACCAGGAAGAGAACCAAGAGATCCAGCAGCTCATTCCCACACTACGATTCGCATACATTGGCCTCTTCAAAGACCCTTATATCTGGTCCGACAAGAGCAGGTCTTCCTTCAGAAACTGGGATTTGTTTCAGCCAGATTTGCTCGGAGATTGTGTTGCGTTACTGAAGGACGGATTTTGGAAGACTGAGCTCTGCGGCAAACTAAAACCATTCTTCTGCTACCGCAGTGAGTGTTTCGGCATTTACAAATGGTTTGACACTTATTATTAATGTTATGCACCATGTCAAAACTTAGTTCAGCCAAAAATATTTTGCCATCATTTGTATCAGAAAAATGAAAGTCATACAAATTTGAATGACATGAGAGCGAGTAAACGACGACAGAATGATCATTAACAACTATATAATCCAAAGTTTTTTATAGTCAATACTGCTTTGTAATGTTTTGTTCAGCGTGAAAACTTTGAGATTGTGTGCTTTTGTTCAGGCGAAGTTGTTATGAAGAGGCAAATACTGAGACTGGAGGTGAAATCTGGTCTGAATGTGAATGATCCTGATATAAAGACAGCCATCTTAACTGAGGTGAGTCGCTTTAGCACAGACAACAATCCCTCACAACACAAACTTCTTACAACTTCACCTAAAAATAGCGTAAATGTGTGTAAAATAAATATTTAACCACTGCAACATTAAACTAATTTGAAACAACCTAGGCCTAAATTAAATTACAGAAACATCTGTCTGTCAGTATCGTCAACCTCATAAGATGCAATTCCATGTTTAAATACATAACTATAATGCACATTTCATAACTACACATTACTTTACGAAGTGCTTAAAATCTACAAGACAAGTATTTCCTTACAAACTAATGGAGCAACCAAATTAAGAAAAAAAGTTTAGTCATTTCTAAACCCCTACTGTAAACTTTACATCCCAATTGTAAATCAGACCTTAGACTAACCTGTTTTAATGCTGTGTGTAGCATACAAACAGCATTAAAACAAAACAAAACAAAATAAAAATGTTTTCATTTAGTATTTGAAAAATACGCATTAAAACTGTTTAAGTATTTAAAAGTTAAAAATTGAAGATTTATATACTATATACAGTAATGTTAAAAAAGTTCGGGGTCAGTAATATATAAATATAAAACATTGTTTTACATTGTAATAATATTTCACTGTTTTAACTATAGAATGTTCCGATACCCTTTTTCCATTCCTGATACTGATTCCGATACCTGAGCTCAGGGTATCGGCCGACACCGAGTACTGATCCGATACCTGGGTGTGTATCTGTATATATATATATATACTACTAGCCCTGTATGAATTGATGAATTGATAGAATTATTTATGGTGTGCTTCAGACTTATCCCTTAATAAAACAAGAACAAATACATACAGTGAACGAGAGTATTTTTATTATCTGACATACATTTGTCAGTTATATTATTTATTTATTTTAAATGAAAAAGAACTTCAAATGCAGCCACAAATCTAACACTGTAAACTGAAAAAGGTATATTAATTTTACAATATAACTATAAAACCAGTGCAACAAATAAATCTAGGAATATAATTATATAAGAAAATAATTTCTTTAAAACTTGAAGTCCAGAAACAATTTTGTTAAATAAAAATCTCACGTTTTCGACGACTGACAGCGGCTGGTCATCCAGAACAATAAACCCGACAATTTTGTCGGTTATCTTTATTTGTCTTTTGAAAACTTTTCTCTTTGTTTGAATGAAGCTGGCACGCCTCATCCTTCTCCGTCCTAGCCTTTATGTAACCATCGTGTTGTGCGGGGTGACGCGTCTTCAAATGCTTTATTAAGTTATTTGTGTTAAAGTTGCCAATAATTGTGCCACCCCTCGAAATTGCAGCATTGCATATGAGACATGTCGCCGTTTTACTGGTCTGAAATACTGCCAAACAGCGGACATACTGCTAGCGCGTTTTCACCTCTTCGCTGCTCTAAACAGTGGTTGCTTGTGGCAACACAGCACAACTTCCGGTGTTTGCATTCTGAGCCGCGAATTGATTTCCGATTTGCTGCGTTAAGCAAAGATAGCGGGCACAACTAGGTATTGTTTAAGAGAATTGTATCGGATCGGTACGTGAGTTTAATTACTCGCCGATACCGATGGCAGAATTTTTTGTGGTATCGGTGGTATTTCCGATACTAGTATCGGAATCGGAACAACCCTAGTTTTAACTGTATTTTTGATCAAATTAATGCAGACTTGGTGAGCAGAAGAGACTTCTTAAAAAAACATTTAAAAATCTTACCGACCCCAAATATCTGCTAGTGTATAAAGCTGTAACAGAGCATGTCGTGACTTTCAGATCCAGCAGAGGCTGCAGAAACTGGGAGTGACGAACATCACCAGACTGGAATGGAGAGAAGCAGCAGACGGAACGGTCTTTCAGAAGAACCAGAGCAAAATAAGTGCAGAGCAGATGAAAAAGAAGAGATGAACTATAAGGCCTCTTTTACCATACTTGTAAACAGTCTTAAAATATGGTATTGCTGTATCTCTGTTTTGTTTTTATTTACTATCTGTGAAGATTTAGAATAACTTTGTTAAATTATGAAATGACACATGCAGGCCTGTAGTGCTGTACTATGATTTCTGGTTACGGTTATTCTATGTAATAAAGTATGGGAGTAATTGTAAATGTTTCATGGTCTTGTGTCCAGATACTAAATGTGTTGTAGAGTTGAAAAAAACAACAACAATGTTGAATGCAAATAATAAAATGTAACTAACCAGATAACAGGCATATACTACTATTCCAAACAGCATTTTGCTTCTAAATTCTTTCTATAAGTATTATTTACATTTGTGCATTTAGCAGATGCTTTTATCCATAGCAACTTACAAAAGAACAGAGCCCAAATAGCTCAATCACATACTCATAAAAACAGTCACCTATTGATGTGTGTCTGGACTACACCACCACCACAACACAACACCACACCACAGTTATGACTAACATCATGTTTCTTGTGTTCGACAAGTGAGATGTCATAAATAATTAAACATACTTCATATAAACAAGAGTCAAGCAAGAAGATATTCAGTGACAAAAACAAGATGTGCCTTTTATCCATGAAGAATCAATGAAGAATAACATGAATGTTACAGTTTGTCTCCCCCAGTCCCCTGATTGAGTACTCTAGAGGGCGCTGTGTCTGATCTTTTGCTTCTTGAACTCAACTAGGGCTTCAACTAATTATTTTGATAATCGATTAATCTGTCTCATGTTTTGGACAACTTGGATCATGTACCTTTCCCACAGTAGCTCACTCTGTCTTTCTTTAGGGAAGTGTTAAATAATTTCTTATTTCGTGGGCTTCACTTTCTGTCTGACTTTGTGTCTTGGGCTTATTCCATTCATCATGTACCTACCTAGACAAAACAAGAAGCAGTAGTCTTGGACACACTGACACTCTCACATGCAACCAGAAGTTGAAGACACACACATTTATGCACATTAATTACTTATTATATTTCTTGAAATGCCATACATGGTAAGGTTTGATTCTTAAGTCGCATGATTGGATGCTCAAGCCATCCTGGAGATTGCTGTTTGACCTATGTCTATAAATATGAAATCTATAAATAAATCTGAGAATGCTTTGTACCACACTTGATCTCTGACTGCTTGGTCATTCTCCCGAGATCTCGTGCTGCTGCTGCCACACATCACAGGGGTTGAGGCGCCTGTTTCTAAACTGATGACTGAGACTATAAATATTCTACTTTTGATTGAGATTTTAATCTAACAGGGAGTTTGTGTGTGTGTGTGTGTGCGCGCGTGTGTGTGTGTGTGCATTTTTGTGACATATCAGGACACAAATGTGTATAATGACATGGGTATGACATAGGTATTACAAGGAGAGGGTGACTTATGAGGACATTACCCCATGTCCCCTTTTTTCAAAAGGCTTATATATATATATATATATA
>RJVU01053642.1:208211-221652 GCA_003731715.1 Anabarilius grahami | reverse complement strand
TTACTGAGACTGTTCACCTCTTGAGTACATAAACATCACTTTACATCACTGCAAGTATTGCCATCATTTGGGGTCTTTGTTTTTTTTGGGGGCAAACCGCCTGACAATGGGCCTGTGAAGACCCGTTGTCTCACATTTGGTGTCACAAGTGGGATGGCTACTCGTAAGCCTAAGGTGGGGCTTCGTTCCCAGACCAAAACTAATCGCTGAGGAGGATGTGGCCTGGGACTCTGTCACATCTATGGAGGAGTAGAGAGAGGAGGATCTCCCACCAGTTCATCCCAAGTACATCACCTCGAGCCAGCCCCGTCTCTCCTGCTGCAATCTGGAGTTGGGATGTTTGCTGTGATGCATAACTTCCTGGGCACACAAGAGCAATGCTATCTACTGGAGCTACAGAATCGGCGAGAATCGATTCTCCAAGCTTTCCAACCAGTTGAGCCGAGTGATGCCGAAAACCCACAGATGGAGCTCCCAATGCCAGCTCAGCCAAGAGGTACAGGTTATCAGAGAGACCGAGATTCACCAACCGACATGGGGTCCAATAGCCAGCAAATGCCACGATCAGAACTGAAGTTGCCTGTCTTCCAGCAGGGGGAGGACATTGATAACTTCTTGTGTCGCTTTGAGCATCTTGCCAGAACCTGGAGGTGGCCAGAGGACGAGTGGAATTATCATCATATTCCATTGTTAACTGGGCAAAAACTTAAGGCATACCTGGCTATGGATGAGGACTGAGCAGAGATCTATGACCTGGAGGCACTCTTGGAAAAGTTTGACATCTCTGCAGAACCACCAGCTGAAGAGTTGCTGACTGAAACTTACCATCGACTGCGGAACCTGTACCGATGCAGGGTGAGACCTGAGCTGTACACAAAGGGGGAAATCGGTGAGACAATCCTTGAACAGTTTCTCCATGTTCTTCCCTACGAGATTTGAGTCTGGGTTAAGGAATATGAGCCGACAACTGGACTTGATGCTGCTAAACTGGCTCAGCAGTATATCAATGCTCACCTTGGTAGTCAGCACTCTCAACCCACGAAAGGTAGCTTTAGAAGTTCTTCCAATAGCTCTGGGGAACTTCACGTTGTCTCTAATGTTGCTCATGGTCAAAAAGTAGCTCCTGAGAAAAGACTGGTTTGTTTCTACTGCCAACAATTGCATCACAAAGCAACAGTGTGTCTGGGACATTAATATAAATTGATTGGTTTTTGTTTTGTCCCAAGAGGGGAGGACACTGAAGCAAACAATGTGTGGAAAACACAGCATGTTTAAGTGACCGAATGGACAATGCATGAATGCTCTATTGGACACCGGAAGCTCATTGTCATTGCTCAAAAGAAGTCATGTCACATATTCTATTTGCTAACCTGCTCAGTGTACAATGTATTTATATTAGGCAGTAACCCCAAACTGAAGTTAATGTGTGTACAAAACCAAACTTACCTGTTGAATGTGGCTATTGTAGAAGACTGTGTAACCACTTCTGACCAAGTTGATGTTGCTTTCCTGTTGTAACACGAGCCAGGTTAGAGCGAGGTTAAAGCAGGTCTGCAGCCATTGCAAGACTTACACCACTGTCAGTTGCAAGGTGGAACTAAGTGCCCCAGAAAAACATGTTGACGACTGGAAAAAGGTCTTGTTACCTCAGCCCCTGAGATCCAAATTGAGGGTCTTGAAGCTCTTGGCTGCAAGGTCCCAGAAAACATAATCTGAAAACATAAACAGAACTGCAAAAAAGCTGATGAATTCTTAAAACCATCACTGCATGAAAAGTGGGATTTTCGTCAGTAAGCGGCACTGTAGATTGTCGTGGAAGTTCAGGTTTACGACTGCACACGGCAATTTGCAGGCAACACCGAAAACTGCCGTGAATTGTCAGAAATTTACGTGGGCTTTGCTTGGCAGTTGTCCCCCCATGACCCCCCTTCCTCTAATTCCAGGGGAGGCTTTAACATGTAAATGAAAATGCTGTGAGCTATACAAATGCAAATGCAAATTCTCTCAAAATCGACTAATTTTGAGAGAAATGTCTGCAGGTATCTATCTGCTACTTTCAGTCTATTGATGGATATGACTCTGGAGCAGAGTATGATACAAGCCTGCACAAAGTCAAGTTTTTATAATTCCTAAGCCAAAGCAAATGTTGAGTTTAAATCAGTCATGAATCCAGAATGAAACATGGTTGTTTTAGGATACAGAGTGTACTTGAAACCTAAGCAAGAGATCTCAGAAAATAAAATCAACAAAATCAGTAAAATCACCTAGAACAAACACAAGCCAAAGTGTCTGTTTTTTTCCCCTTAATATATGTAATCGCTCATAAAATAAATAATTTGATTATGAACAATAGTAAGCAACATATAAATGAACAAGACTTGTTAATAAAAACATTAAGGACTTTGCAATTCATGTTTGCTTTAGGTAGCCTACTGCTAGTTTTAGCTTAATCTGTCTGTTGTAATTTGTGTTTAGAAAGCATGGCAGCACACTAAAGACACAATATGATACACTATTGTTGAAAATAAATATTTATACTTTATTTAATTTCGTTGACAAGTTTGACATTCATTGAAACTAGTGTCCCATGTTAACGTGGGCGTGGTTTGTGAGCGTGACGTGAGAGCATGATAAACTTCCTTAAAACTGCTCCAAAAACGCAGGAACGAACACCGTGAAATCGAGGCGCTTTATTACGCATCGCAATGTATACAACTGGTGAAACAAACGTTTTTAAATCTATAATCCGTGGAATATCGCATGTGACGAATCTGTCGCCGTCTAACATCTGCTGAAAAACAAGGTAAAACTATCTGCGTGCTCTCGCGCGCCCCCAACATGATCCCCAGTTGATCCGTAACACCGGCGAGAAGAAACTGCTGAATTCTATCAGTGGGCGGCCGATGTAAATGAGCAGTTCACTTTAGTAAACCCCAGGTTGCTGTCCATAGAAGATAGGTTGGCTGCTTTGGAGTTGAAAAACTGTGTGGAAGATACTAACTCTAAGAAGAGAAGACGGGTGCACAGTCCTAAGATTGCGGTAAGACTGCTATCTAAGCTAAAACTAGCCTAAAAGCAACGCTTTTTTTAAGTAGCACAAGTGTAAGTAACTTTTACTATTTTCTCCTTTATTGTTTTTATTGTTTGTTCTTTTACACATTGTTTTTTATTCATATCACTCTCATTTAATTGTTTTCCAGCTGCCTGTAAGACATTAAGAGACAGTACGCAGGAGCTTCAGGTACAAACATCCAGATCTTGCATCGCAGGCGGAAGCTGTGAAGCGTTCAGCTCGGAGTCGAGTGAGAAGAAAGAGGGTAACATTTATATGATTAGCTCCGTTTTTGGTCAATGTGACTATTTTTCAGGTGCATTAATAGATGTGTTGAGTCCATACGCAGTGCACCGCGCAATACTGATTGTCTTTATTGGTTGTTTTTTACACCTGCTAGAAGCAAGACAGAGTTTGAGGATGAGGTGGGCCTTTGGAAGTGCGCTACCATAGACCTGATGTCTGATGAGGAAGACGGCATCGTTGGCGGGGTGTCTGGATGGATTGTGCGACCTCCATCCTTTCGCAGTCAGGAGCTCACCGAGCGCCACGCTGCAGTCGAGATTAGAGGCGATTCCAAAGTACAGGGCGACGCACCACAGACGTCTGCAAAATGGACTGAATTCAGACAGAATGCCGCTAGTTACCTACAGCTCCAAAGCGGAAAACAGACATTTCATAGTGCTGATGGATTTTGGGCTTCTCGTGAGCTTCCCATTTGTTGTGTGGGCAGATCTACGTTTTGTACATGGTTGTGTGTTTGTGTTTGTGCTAATAAAGCTCTTTCTTTGAATAAACAGCACGTCCCTGGCAAATTTTCCTTTCCTCAATAAATTCATGTCCTTGATGGTAATAATAGTGTAGTCCATAGGATAACAATGACATGAATATACAACATAATAGCATAGCATATGAATATATAAAATTAAATAATTGTAAATAATTTTTTATATATATATAATTATTATAATTTTGGGGTTTAAAATTATAATGACCCAGGGTGACCAATAGTAACAGATCTGCCAACCAATCACGAGCGATTTTTCTTGTTTAAATGTAGTAGTTTCAACCAATACTGAGTGAGGAAATTCAAGCCATTCTCTGGCAAGGCGCGAGCGCTGCTATTCATATGCTAAAACAGCCATTAGCGCCTCCGCGACTTCCACATACGTCATGGTTCGTTTCCGTCAATATGTGGCACAGACGAACGCGATATTCATAGGCTGTAAATTGTCATTAATTGTCGAAAATTAGGGAGATTTCCGGCCGTTTACGGGGATGAAAATCCCACTTTTCATGCAGTGCATTGTTTGCTAAAGCGTCTGAGGGGAAAGAAGCTGACTTGAGTGGTGAGAAGTATATTATTAATGTTTTGTACATGCAAACACCAGATTCCACCCATTTGGTTGTCCCTGCATGTTGTCACCCCATTGTTTTGCACTTATCATACAGTATTCCATGGGCAGGACACTTGGCATTACAGCTCAAGATTTGAGAGGCACAAAAGACACAGAAGACATGATATGACCAGCACGACAGAACCTGAGAACTGCAACCTGGACAAAAAGTTTTGTTACTGCTCCCAACATCTATGAACAAACTGATGATGAAGGGGAAAGGACCCCACAGCGTCGTTCAAAGGATAGGACCAGTGACATATGAGATTCATCATCCTGACAAAGGCAAAGCTACACAGACTTACCACATCAATCTGCTGAAGAAGTGGAAATAGCCACCCAACAAACCTGAATCCTCGCTGCTGATTCGTGAAGTGAAAAACCATAGCGCCTCCCAGCGGCCTGAATAAATAGTGTGCATCAGCGCAAAACAACCGGAGGCCAGCTTATCCATTGTCTGTGCTAGAATGGGGGATTTTGAAAATGTGAACATAACATAAATTATGTTTATTATTATTTGTGTCCATATTTGTATTTGTTTTGGCGGAAATTTGTTTCTGTAAATATATTTTATCTTTGTATATATATTCATGTATAAATTGTAGTTATGTATAAACTTACCTTTCTATGTTCACTAAAGGGGCGGGGCTTGGACTATAAAAAGGAGCCCTAAACCAGGGTGTTTTTGTCAGTTAACCTGGCAAACGAGCATGCAATTATGGTGCCGTGAGCAATTATTGACGAAGTCCTTTTATATTCCTTTGTTCTTTTTGCACAGTGTTTGAATGCCTTTTTTTTTTTTTTACTTTTGTACAGTATATAGCTTTGGACGTTTTTTTTTTCTTTACTGGGACTGTTCACCTCTTGAGCACTATAAATAAACATCACTTTAAATCACTGCGAGTATTGCCATAATTTTTTTATGGGTATCTTTGTGTTGTTTTTTTGTGCAAACTGTTTCGGCTGACGACGGGCCTGTGAAGACCCATTGTCTCACATCTGCTGATAGATTTCTGAACTTTTATTTTGGCGGGTTGTGGTGAAGAGCTGTGAGCTTGTGTGTCTCTGCTGATAGTTTTATGAGCTTTTATTTTGAGAGGCTGCAGTGAAGAGCTGTGAGTTTGTGTGTGTATGAATAAGTGTACAGCCCTACTTTTGATGTATTCCATCCAAAATCTGCCAAATTCTGTAACATTCTGTGTTATACAGTAAATTCCATGTTAATGACTGGATTCCGCTTTTTCCACATCGTGGAAAACATAGATCCCTACGTTTTTGCAGTAAAATTTTGTTCTGTTGAACATGTAATGAAAATGGTGCTTTATTCTAAAATGTTTTATGATATTTCAATTTTGCACATAAGTAAAATTTGCAACTTGATGGAAATGGAAACACAGCTAATGTTGCATACCACTGTTAAAAACATTTATTCCTGCACAGTGTGTTTCAGTACTGTACAGCATTCATTAGTCAGCAAATAACCCACAATCTCATTGACTGTGAGTTCATACAGACAAAAAATTTCCATCTTGACCACATTGACTTGACCTTCACAAGGACACTCCTGGGGCGCTTTATTCAAAAGACAAGAAGCAAATAATCCCTAAATTGCACCAAGCCGGGTGAGTTAGGGAAATTAGTTAACTAGCAAACTGAAAAAGTCATTCCAAAACACACTGATAAACATTTCTGATTAAATCCATTATCTGTAATAATGATGTTTGCCTGGTTTAATACAACACAAATTTTGCTTATCAAAAGCTAAATGATATAGAGCTTAACATATTGATATCAGTTATGTGCAGTGATGTTCTGAAATGAGGATGTGAAAGATGTGACTTTAATTTCACCAAGCTGATTGCTCAATAAAACCCCCACAGTCATCGTGTGTTCAGACCATTTCTAGTTTGATTTTGACGTGACAAAGAGGTAAAATCTGGTTTACTTACTTTTTAATTACTTTTTAACATTAACGCCGTAATGTTGTTCATTCAGACCGATTTGAGAACGTGCACAAAAACAAGAGGCAGGATTTATTGCACCAACCAATCATATCCAATCATGGCGCAATGGCGGCATTGCCTCTTCTATGTTACTTTCCCCCATTCATTCTCAATTACCCCCCATCAAACCCACCACACAGTTTAGGGGATCTTTTTAAATTCAATGGGCTCAGGGGAGGCAAGCATCCCGCTCTACCCTTACCTGTGTTTTTTTTTTTTTTTTTTCTGTAATATGGATTATTTTCTTATCCAGTTTTTTGAGGCGGCACTGCCTCTCTTGCCTCCTCGGAGGAAACGCCCCTGATTGATAAAGAGCCCAACATTACAGAAGATCTTTTAATTCTTGTCTTCTATTTTATAATACCCATGTCTGAGTCTTTTCGGCATTCTTTTCTCATTTAATAAATTACATATTAAATTTAAAACATTTGAGTCAAAATGAACATGAATGTGAGATGATCCAAAGAGCTTCCAATGGAGGAACATCTGATGATCATGTACTTACATTAGATTAGTCACCTAAACATCTTGAATGTTTCTGAATTTTATATCAATCTTTCTTTGTAAGGAGCAAATCTTTAATGCATTGCATATACAAACACTGTCATACTAGTGCAAAAACAATGTCGCTTTGACAAAACATTTGTGCACAATATAAAACAAGTTAAGTTTACAAGTAGAATTTAAAAGGAGAATGGATTTCATGAATAAAACCATCTGTAAATGTTTCTACATGAAGTACTATCTTTTTAAAGGTGACACTGTTTTTGCATTTCACTTTGTCCTTCATTTACATGCTCCACAAGGACATTTAAACTGAAAAATAAAAAATATTTAAGGATTACAGGCACCACAAAGCCAACCAGAACAATTAAAGTCTGTTTATCTATTTACATGAATTCTTTATGTCAGAATTATAGGAAAGAGATGCTCTGGTTGTTATACTAGTTGAGAATCATGACTACTATCACCTGTTCAATGATTTGATGCAGATTTATGTCTGATCTGCACATCTTCACTCAATCTGAGATCATTATTTTGCAGGAACTAAATCAAGGAACATTTAACTAATAAACACACATATGATTGCACGATGACTGATATTCTTGTATATTAAACTAATAGACTAGTTTAAATGTGTGACATCTGCTTCAAAGTATAACCATGACTCATATGATAAGATGGTCTACAAAAAGACACCTGTAGGAGGAGCCTCAAAGAAATTATACAATATGCACTTTGCATATCTGACAGTGATATTCCCTTCTTAACGTAGATAACCCATTTAAAGAGGACAAGATTGAGAACATCCTGATAGCTCGCTATCACTACAGGTAGGCCAAAACCTCATCAGTCGACCACCTGAGACTTCAGTTTAACTGTTTAGTGGTAATTCAGAAGAGAATTAGTAATTATGCTGTACTTTTAAGGATATTTTGTTATTAATCTAGTGTTATGATTTCTCTTTTCTGAGCATCAACTGTTATTGTTGTAGATAGACATATTTTACTGCATTATTTTCTTATTTTCATAATTTGGCTACATGTCCATAAAATGTGCACTTTTTCCTTATTCAAACACATTTAACCTAAAAAAAAAACAAAAAAACAAGTCAATTTGTCAACTATGCATATGTATAATATGTATATTAGTGAACTAATTTGAGATTTTTTATGGATTTTTTGCTTGTTTGTTTGTTTTTCAGTGATAAAACTACTGGCAAAATTATGGACCAAACTTGGCTTCATCTTCTTTCTCTTTCAGGTAAAACATTATGCAAAACATTAAAATAGCATTAAAAAAAAAACATATAAAAACAGAAATTACACCAAATTATTTGCATATTTTTGCTGTTTTACATAGTGATGTTACAAGAGACTGTACTATGAAATGTCCAACAAATCTTTGTAGAGAGAGTGAGCTTTGTCCTCTAGACAAGAGGAATCAAGGTTAATGTAATCAAGCCAATAATAATTCAGGATGTCTACTATCATATGTCTACTAAGAAATCATCTACCAAAAAGAGCCAAAGAAAAATGACTTCTCAAAAATCTAAAAGCTGACTCAAGGCAAGAGCTTTCACTATCGGATGACTATTCTAAGGTTAATCAAGTAATAAACTCAAACGAACAACAACATAGCATGCTCTCATTTCAAAGAAGGGGAAATACTTAAAATCAACTTAAAATATACACTATATAGGCATGTGACGGTATCAAATTTCCATGTTGTGGAATACGGTATACGGTATACGGTATTATCACGATAATAACATAATTTGCAAAAAAAAAAGAAAGAAGTGTTGTCTTAGTATAACAAGTTTAATTAATGCTTGTTCATGTTAGCTCAGCTCTATTAAATAATACAGTTACAACTTTTGATTTTTAATCATGTGTTATTAAATGTTGAAATTTACATTAACTAAGATTAATAAATGCTTTAGAAGTATTTTTCATTGTCGGTTTATGTTAACTGATGAATTAACGTATGTTAACTAATGAAGCCTTATTGTAAAGTGTGAAGGAACAGAATCAGAACATAATGCAAACAAAACCTAGGGCATGTTGTAGTCCAGATTAAATTATAAAAATGTTTATAAAACGGTTAGTTCCTGTCCTTGATTCTGATTGGTCAATAGCTGTGTTTTATTCACGATAAAACACGGCTATGACCGCATCACCCAACAGTTCTGTGCATCACTACACAACACCCTTAGCAACGTAAACTGTATGTTCTCAATTGATATTGTTCATTGAAGCTTACTGTATTATGTAGAAGAGTATCGTGAGAAAGACATTGAGTATGTCAGTTTATTACCTGCATTCAGATTTGGCATTTTCCTTCAGGTCAGTCCTATGTTCACAATAAAACATATGTTTAAATGTCCGATGTATTATCTTGTCCTTTTAACGGTTGAGGGTTTTCCCGTGACAGTACGAGAGGCTGTGCTGTATTGTGAATAAGTCACGGATGAAGAGGTAACTCCGCTTCATGTCGTGCCTAACAACCCCCTTCAGCCGTGACTTATTCACGATACAGCACAGCCTCTCGTACCTTACTGCTTACTTAAATTTGAAAATAAATAGCCTTAACCAAAGTATTTGTTCCTGTGATGAGCACCATTGCGAATGCAAAAATAGAAATGGCTGTTTGAAACATTTAAATACTAAAAGGTATTGTTTATGGGTGCTACCAGGGTAACCGCTGCGTTTCTGCTGTTCCATCAGCGCCATCTGCTGTCAGCGCGTCTTCTTCACTCGTTCCGCCATGCGCTGCTCATGCATTCTAAAAATCAGAATAATTCATAATAAATAATTATTGACGGTATTTTGAAGTGCCCACAATAACAATATCGTGATATATCATTCAAGTTCAAGTTCAAGTTTTATTTGTCAATACCACCATAAGTACAAACATACAGAAAAATCAAAATACCGTTTCTCTTCTCTCTCATCAAGTGTTTACCGTATGCTGGCACGTCTAATACTATAGCAACTTGGCAATAATGACTGTATCCAAAAAAGGAACAAAACAATATTATTGAACAAAACTGATAAAATACAAATGTATAATGCAAGTTTCATAGTTTATGTAATTTTAAATCATTATTGTGATGAAGTTTATAATAATAATAATAATAGTGGATGAACTTTTTATCCAGAGAATGTTAACGCACTGCAATTGTTGTTTTACACTTTAAAGAACAATATTAAAATTAAATCCTTATTTAATCTTGGTCGAACCATATTTTAAATGCACTATTAGGCTATTTTAAAGGTTCCTAGTTTTGTCTTGGTTTCTCCTACAACAGGTTTACATCAAGGTCAAAAAACACTTTAATTTTCTCATAAATTGCAGCATCAGCTCTTTTCTCAGTGTCTGAAACAGTTCGATCAAGGATTCGGTCTCTCTAAACCCCGCCTTTCTGAGAGCTGCTCTGATTGGTCAGATGGCCCAGTCTGTTGTGATTGGTCAGAAACCAAACGCTCATTATCATATCTGAATCTCAGCACTTGATTCACAGTGATCCGAACAGTAACGATGCCGTCGGTTTTACCATATCAATCTCATCAAAGTGGATTTGCTTTGGTCTTTTCGACATGAACAACACGAACCAAACTCTTCCAGTCTCAGACACAACTACAGTGATTGAGGGCGGGGCAAAGAGACGCTGTTCAGCCAATCAAGACCAGAGGCGGCATAATGCAAAGTTACAAACCTACGTAGGTTCAGCAGGAAGTGAGACTGAATTACTGACGACTCGTTTCAGCAGTTCAGAATCGATTCTTTCTTTTGGGAGAAAAAAAAAACAAACAAAAAAAAAACTTGCTTTTGATCTTTGAACCTTTTACATTCACAAACAGCTTTATTACACACTACATAAAATATAATATCTGAGAAAGCATAATAGGGACACTTTAAAATCAAGATGTCCTATTAATCAATTTACAGTATTTTACCACTGCTTTAAAACAGAAATACTATAGTTACTAATTTCTTAAACATCAAACTTGTGGATATCAAAATTAAAGACGATGATCAATGGTGTCAGAATAAAAAATAAATAAAAAAAATCCATCCAAATAGAAACAAATACATTGAGTGGCACCTTTAAGAAGGAGACAATAATAATGGGAAAAATAATAAATAAATAAAAAGCTAAAAACCACTGTGTTCTCTCGACAGGACTCCTGTCACTAACTCTGTGTAAACCACATGAGTATGTTCTGATCCAAGAGTTAATGACGTGGGAAAATGCACAAAATTACTGCAGGCAAAACCATATCGACCTGGCCACGGTTCAAAGCGATGAAGACTGGACGAATCTGAGAGAAGTCGCAGTCGAAAAAGGGTTTTATGGATTTGCCTGGACTGGACTCTACGATGACATCAACAGCTGGCGATGGTCTTATCAGGATGAGAGTCTAGAGTTTGAGACCTGGTATCCTGGCCAGGCGGATAACTACGGTGCGGGACCGCAGTGTGTCGCAATATATTCTGATGGAACCTGGAGTGATTACAGTTGTGATAACACAAGATATTTTGTGTGTAGTGATGGTGAGAAACACTCTCTATTGATGCTCATTTCAGTGCATGCATTTATTACATTTATAATGACATTAGCGGTGGGCGATACAAGTAAAACGTAATATCACAATTAGGCCTGTCAGGGTTATGAATTCTGTGCCGACAAGTAATTTATAATAATTTATGATTTACTTCAATGCTAACATATAGTTAATTATAATAGAATGCAATGCAATATAATGTAATATATAATATAATGCAGTCTGAATCAAACAACACATTTTTTAAATTCTTTGGCAAAATGTTACTGAAATTTTAACTGCACAATTATTGCGGTTTTCGCAAATAATTGCAATGAGATTGAATAATCAAAATCAGATGATTAATCAATAATCGCGACAGTCCTAATTACAATATTCTTAAGCTTTTTTTAAATAATAATAAAACTACAAGGTTTAACAAAAATTGCTTTATTTTGAAAGGAAACGTAACTTGCAGTTCAGATGTTGATTCAGAAGCCAATTCAGTGAACGATTCGTCAGACCGATTCAAATCACTCACTTGATGTTTTTATATGTGCAATCATATTTATTCTGCTATTATATTCACAAATTGGGCAAATGTGATTTTTAATGCCATTGAGTCGAGGATTTAGAGTCGCAGTTTTACATATTTGTACGGTTTATTGTTTTATCCAGTATCAACCACCCCTAAATGACATTATATATATTTATTGTAATATAAATATAAAACAATCAGTTCATCACACAATGACCTTAACTGGAACCCCAACGTGACGCCATACCATTTAAACCCATGTCAGACTTCAAAATATTTTAAATTTATATTTTAAAGATTCTCAAAATAGACATATAAAACTTAAAATGTGAAATCGGAGGGACAGTTCACACAAAAATACAACGTGTCAATTACTGACCATCAAGTCATTTACAATTTCCACTCAGAAATTGCTAGGAAATTCCACAAATAGTTACAAAAGAAATGCCAAGTAACACACTGCATTAAACATGAAATTAATTTATTTAATTAATGGGTAATAAAAAGTCTTGCAGCGTTTGTAAGTAAACAATGAAAGACTTTTAATTTTGTGGTGAACAATCCCTTTAAACTCCCATTTTATCCATGCTTGGTCCATGTAAACTATGGAAATATCATTTAAAATGTTTAACATTGTCAGGTTTAAGAGGCTAACACTAATTTAACCAGAGAAAATTAATTTGGCTCATCATGCCTGTCTTGACTCTTGTTTTCCACAGAAAGTGTCAATGCAACAGAGAAAATTGTTTTAATCAAAACAGAAAATACATGGCTTGATGCTCAGAAGTACTGCAGAGAGCATCACACAGACCTGGTTACCATTAGGAGTCAAGATGTCGACTACCAGATATCCAATTTGCTAAGTTTTATGAATGAGGCCTGGATCGGACTGTACAGGGACAGCTGGAAGTGGTCAGATCAGGCCAGCTTTACTTCCTCAACCGAACTCGCCGTTCAGAGACTTATCGCGGTCAAAGAAGACTGTGCTGGTACAGATTATTATCGTAATACTGATGATAGATCCTGCACTGACCTTCATTACTTCTACTGTAGCACAGGTAGGTCTGAGCTGGATGGTTTTGTACGTTCGTTCTTTTGTTGCTTGTTGACAAAAACTGAATAATACAGTATGACTTGATTTAATAAAGGGTTTCCCAAACTGGAGGTTCACGAGGGAATCATGAAAAGCTAATAATTAAATCATAAAAATACAAAATTAAAATACTAATTAAATGAATTTTAAAATAAAACACTAAAAAAAAAAAAAGAAATGTGTTCACCTACATGTCATGTGACCATTAACCAATATCAGAGAACTGTGAACATAACATGCAAATGTTTTTTTTAATTATTATAAATATACTTATTTCTATAAATATATATTTTTAATTAGGGTTGTAATG
>RJVU01053642.1:143479-208187 GCA_003731715.1 Anabarilius grahami | reverse complement strand
TGCTATTTTCAAGGTATCATGGCATACAGTATTAAAGAATCAATTATTATTTTTATTAATAATATTATCATCAGTTATAATGAGCAATACATTAATTTTTTGGGAGTTGAACAAATGCTTTATTATAACAAATTTGAAAGCATTTGTTTTGTTTATTCAAATTTCAATCAAAATTAAGAAATTCTGGTTTGACTTAATTCTCCTGGATTTTATGATTTAATACAAATATACTCTCAAAAATGGTGGTAATGAAATTAACGCATAAAACTTTAACAATTTAATTAATGTTTTAAAATGTGATCAAATGAAAAAAGGATTTTAAAAAATTATGTTTTGGCAAAGTGCTGCACAACAGATTTACTAAATGAAAACATGGACAAAAAAAAACTTTATTCCTTAAACGTTTAAATACATTTTATTATTATTATTATTTTGAGAAGTACATTCAATTGCACAATCGTAATATAAAACTTGGACTTTTATTTTGACGGGTTGTAGTGAAAAGCTTTGAGTTTCAGAGTGCATTTAATGGTTTTTCTCAAATAAAATAAAATGCTCAGTTCTCTCAGGATATGTTTGTGTGTTCATGTCCACAGATAGTGAGACAGCAAACACTGAAAACAATATGAGCGTCGCACATACTTCAGTATGTAGTAGATGAAACGGCGCCGCTCATTCACACAGAGACAAGCAGAACAAACAGATATTTATACAGGCGTCTGCTGCACTTTAATATTTACAGACCCTACACCATGTTGTGATTTGATCTATTATACAGCTCTGCTTTTGTTTTATTCGTCAATCCATCAAATATGTCCGCGCTATACTGTAAATTCCATTTTCATAAGTGATGAAAACTTTCCTCCTTTTGCAGCTACTTGGCCTCCACATTTTTTGCAAACAGGATATTTTTCCTCAAGGACAACCCCACGTTTGTTTGTTTTTTCAATATCCAAAGTATTCCCATAATACTTAACTAATTAATACATTTTTTTTCAAGGGGGGGTTAGAGATTAGAGATAGCAGCCTCTCTGTTTCTGACATTGTCTCCGCTGTACGTGTGCAGGTGGAGCAAGTTTAGAGTCAAGTGGAAAGTTGTTGATCATGTGCAACAACTCATGATTCTGGACACGAAACTTTGGCGCATCTATTTTTAAATATTATATAATTTATAATAAAACACATTCACACATTCCCAGTTCCCTGATGTTGGTTAATGGTCACATGACATGCAGATAAACAAAAATATTTCATTTTTTCTTAGTAAGCGTTTTATTTTAAAATCATTAATTTTAATTTTAATGGATTTAATCATACACCCAACATAAAGCCTTACGGGGTTTCTTCAAGTTAATATTTAAGGTCAAAGGGGTTCAGCTGTCAAGAAGTTTGGGAGTCCCTGATCTTCATATTCATAAAGTAAAATAGTAAAACAAAGTAAAGTAAGATATAATGTGTGCTTGTCCTGCAGTCAAGAAGAAGCAGCAGGTGATCCGAGTGCAGGTGAAAGCCAGTGAGAACGCGGACGACGCTACACTGAGTGCACTCGTCTTACGCAAGGTGGATTTTCAGTTTGAATGAAATCGGATTTGAGAAAATAATCATTTTTGAGCATTTGTTCAATTGGTCAGTCATTCCTCACATAATGACAAAATACGCTTTGTGTTTTGAGCTTCACCAGTTTCTGCACTTTTGGCAAGATTTACAAAGTATAAGAGATCATTTTGAGGATGGTTTTGTTTAATGAAAGCCTGTTTTTGTGGTTTAGTTACAGCAGATGCTGGGCGATCAGGACGTCACACTGACATGGAAGAAACAACCGAACGGAAATGTCTTCCAGAAGAAAAAGACTGTCCGAAAAAGTAGTAACGCCAGTACTCCAACTTGCTAAGTCATGTTCTTACATTGAGTGAAATTTCTCTCAAATTAATGCTTCATTTTATTCTTACAGATATCTGAATTAAACTAGAAACTTACAAGTAATTAGTCAAAAATACATTTCCATATATTCATTTTGCATATATTTAGCAGGCAGATATGTACACCTGAATATGAGCTGATAAATGTAATCATGTTTTAGCACTGTAAAATCTTCATGAAGAATAAATAAAGGCCTAAAAAACTTCCTCAGATCTTCACACAAACGCAGTTCACACCAGCATGAAACAAAAACACTAGTGAACTTCACACAAAGGCAATTTCATATCTGTATGCACTAATAAACAGAGTCTTTTGCATTTGTACTCTTGATTCAGATACACATGTGAATGTGCGTTTACAAAAACATTAGATTATTATGCCACAATGTTGATTCATGTAAGTGGTTTCTTATATGATGAACAGATTTAATTTAGGCTTTTATTTTATATTTCTTTTAAAGCAAAGTTTTTGTTTATCTCTAATGTAGTTATTCTGGTCTGTTTACTACGGGGCCCCTGAAGGGACATGGTGATGGAAAAAAAACAAAAATGTGTGATGAGAGAAAACAAAATATTTCATTGCTTTTGTGTTCGCTCGCAAAAGAACTCAAGAATATTGCGAGCTGATGCAAAGTTTCTAGTGGGAATGTAAAATGGCCAAAACAGTATTCCTCCACAAGTGACTTGTAGTTTTATGCTAAAGTTACATAGTGTAGGTTTAATTTATTTATTTTTCATTAAATCTGCTGTGTATGGAAGCTTGTTTCCACCACAGAATAAAAAATAAAAAAAAAGCTAGGCTAATTGTGAATTTATCTCTCACAATTCTGACTTTCTTCTTGCAACTGCGAGTTAACACCTCGAAATTCTGACTGTTTTTGAGATATAAACTCGCAAAAGACCAATTCTGAGAAAAACTCACAATGCTCACAATTCTAACTTTTTTCGCAATTGCGAGTAGAGTTGTCAAAAGTACCAACTTTGGTACCAAGTTGGTACTCAAATTTTAAAATGTGATGCTTTGAGTGCTGTTGAGGGGATTTATAAACACCTCTGATTGGCCATTGTGTTCACGCACTCATCAGATATGTCTGTGATTGACAACAACGTTCAACCCACGCGGAAGTGTTTGAATTTGAAAGCATTTTGAAAGCTGGAGTGTTTGAAACTTTTGACGACTGTAATTGCGAGTTTAAATATCAGAATTCTGAGGGGGGAAAAAGCCAGAACTGCAATCTGTAAACCTAGGCCTATTTACGATTGAATCAATCGGTTTGACTATATATCAACTTTAAAAGTTAAACCTTCCCAAGTGACACTAAAATCAAACAGATATTTCACAAAATCAGACATATTTTGAACAGAAAATCTCACCAAGAACTCTTCATATAAACCATAACTGATTTTGTTACATGTTCACAGACGATTGTTTGGTTCATCATGATATATCCGATTAAAGACGACAGATCAAGGTATGTTCAGTCAGTTTCATCAGCTAATCTCCACTGTTAATTTCTAACGCTCGATGAATCTTTCTCCCGCTCAACAGCTCTTGAACTTCTGACTGAACTGGAAATTTCCGCTTCAGTGGGCGGAGCGATTTAATTACAGCACGTAATCTGATTGGTGTGTGAACTAGGGGTGTAACAATACATTGATATAGATCGATACATCGATCTAATATCTAACGATACGATGTATCGATGCAACGCATAAATAAATAAAAATAATTTAAAAAACGATACCTGTGGGCTATTTATATATTTAAGAGACACCTTCGTTTTAACACTCTCCACATTTTTACACTATGCATTATCGCCAACACTCAGGACAGTAACGTTAGATGGAACTGTCACTGTTCCTTTCGAGCCAGTGCTGAATCTTCACGAAAGTTTCTCGTGTTTAAAGCAGCGCGCACACATCTCAAACGGTGCTTTGTGCCGCTCTGTATTGGAGCCTTTAAAATATCGTATCGCTGGCTATGAGAATCGATATTGTATCGAATTGTGATGAACCGTCCGATTTACACCCCTAGTGTGAACATCTGCGTTATATTTATTTGCTGTGTTTTTTTGTTTTACTGCATGTATTTAAAAGTTTTTTTTTAATTTTTTTATAATGTTTGCATTTATCTTATTTTGCCATTTATTNTTTTTTTTTTTTTTTTTATAATGTTTGCATTTATCTTATTTTGCCATTTATTTTCTATTTATTGTCAATATTTCTTTGGCCTTACCAAAAAACAAAACAAAAAAAAAGACATGCTAGGCTCTCACCGCACTGTAAATTTATCAAAAAATTGTTTGCAAAATGTTTTTATGAAGCAACATAAAATGTAGTGAACTCATCTATTATATTGGAAAAAACTAAGTTCAACATAAATAGGCTTTTAAATTTGGGCTTCAGCATTAATAACACGTACTGATGCAGTATGTTCAATAAACACGGCGCTAGAGAAATAACTGAGCTTTCATTGAGAGCAAAGTAATGTTTATTGTGTTGTTTGGAAGAGGCAGCGACACCGGTGGTCGTTCAGTGAACTGCAGCAATAACTTGCTGCTCGTGCTCACACTCGTGCTCACGTGACGTACAGGAGGCTGAACGTGATTCAAGGCCCCGATATACTCACGGCAATGGTTCTTCTAACTATTCGTTCTTCGTTTAGAAGTAAAAATTTGAAAGTACTTTTGAAGCGACATACTGTTAACGAATATCCCGACACCGTCCACACTGCTGAAAACGACGTTTAGATGAATATGTAAATATGTGCTTTTGCTCTCAATAACAAAATAAACAACAAAAATGAGAAAACGGCAGTTAAGAAAGCATCTGATCATAGTGATGTGGATGTTTGCATCAGCTCTGTGATTCACTGGCATCATGTCGACAGATGAGGTAATCAAAATTACACTGATTATAAAGTATATTTGAGACTAAAGACTATATTAGATCTTGAATTAAGTCCTTTTCTTTGCATGACACACTGACATACAGAATGGCTCTTTCGGCATTATCCTGAACATTATTTAAACATTAATTTTATGTGTCATTGAACGGAAGAGAGGCTCTCGGGTGCAAACGTCACATCATTTTGATTTTCCTGGCAAAAACGTCCAGGGTCCTTCACATAAAAATCAGTCTACAGGCTTTCATAGACAATCTAGCAAGTCGGGGAAGGTCTTGTTTTTTTAGTGAAGTGTAGTGACATGTGGCCAAGTATGGTGACCCATACTCTGAATTTGTGCTCTGCATTTAACCCATCCAAGTGCACACACACAGCAGTGAACACACACACTGTGAACACACACACCCGGAGCAGTGGGCAGCCATTGCTGCGGCGCCCGGGGAGCAGTTGGGGGTACGGTGCCTTGCTCAAGGGTCTCACCTCAGTCGTGGTATTGAGGGTGGAGAGAGCGCTGGATATTCACTCCCCTCACCGACAATCCCTGCCGGACCTGAGACTCGAACCCATGACCTTTGGGTTACAAGTCCGACTCTCTATCCATTAGGCCACGACTTCCCCACAAGGGGTAGTCGTTACAAGCTGTTACAAGTCGTTACAAGCTGTTCACACATTTACACACTGATCACACATTTTATTACATATAGCCCCTTTAACACATTATATTGCACTTTCAGGATACAAAAACGCTTCTTTTTCAACAATCAGTGAAAGTTGCTGAACCTTCAGAATGTGCAGATCATAACCATAACTTGAGCTCTTCTGTATTCATTTTGCATGGGGTTTGTAATCTGCATTTAGGACATGCAGTTTAAAACCCAAATTTTTGTCATTTTCAAACAAACATTTTACAACAGAATATCAAGGAAAAAACAAAACACTTGGTTGGTAGGGGAAACTGAATAATTAAAAATATTTTCAAATATCAGTTCAACAGATTATGTCACAATGATTTTAATTGTTAGATGCAGTTGAGGTTGGACAGGCCAAAAATCACCAATTTAAGGAATGGATACAGACATTTTATTGTGCCAGGTTGTGGTGAAGAGCTGTGAGTTTTGTGTGTATGAATAAGTGTACAGCCCTACTTTTGATTTATATGTCCAAAATTTGCCAAATTCTGGAACATACAGAATTTATTATACAGTAAATTCCATGTTAATGACTACTGCTTTTTTCCAAATCAAAGATAAAAACATTAATTCCTGCACAGTGTGTTTCAGTACTGTACAGCTTTCATTAGTCAGCAAATAACCAACAATCTTATTGGCTGAGAATTCACACAGACAAAAAATTTCCAACTTGACCACATTGACTTGACCTTCACAAGGACACTCCTGGGGCGCTTTATTCAAAAGACAAGAAGCAAATAATCCCTAAATTGCACCAAGCCAGGTGAGTTAGGGAAATGAGTTAACTAGCAAACTGAAGCAGTCATTCCAAAACACACTGATAAACATTTCTGATTAAATCCATTATCTGTAATAATGATGTTTGCCTGGTTTAATACAACACAAATTTTATTTATCAACAGCTATATGCTATAAATCAGTTCATTTGTGAACTGATGTTCAGCTGATCTTTTTAATAGCCAACTCATTTCCATCAGTCATCAAGCTCGGTAAACACTGGTCACACACACGAAGATGTGACTTTAATTTCACCAAGCTGATTGCTCACTAAAACCCCTACAGTCATCATGTGTTCAGGCCATTTCAAGTTTGATTTCACTGCTTTGAAAAATCAAAGTGGTTTACTTACTTTTTAAATAGTCTTCCCATTCAGACCGATTCGCAAACATGCACAAATCAAGAGGCGGGATTTATCGCATCAACCAATCATAACCGATCATATCCAATCATGGCACGATGGAGGCAATGTCTATTCTCGTGTTTCTTTCCCCCATTCATTCTCAATTACCCCTCGTCAAACCCACCACATGCTTTAGGGGGTATGTTTAAACTCAATGGGCTCAGGGGAGGCAAGCATCCCGCTGTACCTTCACCTGCAGGTGTCGCTGTTTCACCATGTTACTTATAAAAACGAGTGACTTTAACACTTCTTAATGTCACATTTTGTAATATTTGCATTGTTTAATTTCTGTAATATGGATTTTCTCATGCAGTTTTTTTGTTTGTTTGTTTGTTTGTTTGTTTTGAGGCGGCACTGCCTCTCTTGCCTCCTCGGAGGAAACGCCCCTGATTGATATGGAGCCCAACCTTACAGAAGATCTTTTATTTCTTGTCTTCTATTTTATAATACCCAAGTCTGACACCACTAGTAAAAACATTTTGGGATTCTTTTTTAATTTGATAAATTACATGTTAAATTTAAAACATTTGAGTCAAAATGAACATGAATGTGAGATGATCCAAAGAGCTTCAAAGGGAGGAACATCTGATGATCATTTACTTACATTAGGATTAATCACCTAAATATCTTGAATGTTAATTTTATATCATAATCTTTTTCAAATTTATATGAACTTTTACACCACTTTTCATGCTGAAAAAAACCCAAGAAAGTTAACAAAAACAACATGAGCAGACTTTCCTTTATATTTCGCAATGAAGATTTAGCAAATTAACTATTGTTTCTCTTTAATTAAATAAAATCCACTTTAAATTACAGCTTAGCTGAGGCAGTTTGTTGATAAATGATAACATTGATAATATAATAAGATTATATAAATAATAAAATATTTTTTTTCTATTATTTTTTTGTTTCTGTATTACAAATTTTAAGGAGAGACATTTTTGTATTTGCATATGTAAATAACTGCAGAAGAGTCAAAAAAGATGTTAAATTTTGCATGATCTGAAAATTTACTCTGCTAATCACAAACATATAATGCATTTACACAAATATATGTGACCTGAAAACTAAACAAGGAGCAAATCTTTAATGCTTTGCATGTCCAAACACATTGTCATACTAGTGCAAAAACAACATTGCTCTGATGAAGACATTTGTGCACAATATAAAATGAGTTAATTTTATAAATAGAATTTAAAAGGAGAATGGATTTCATGAATAAAAACATCTGTAAATGTTTCTACATGAAGTACTATATTTCTGAGGTGACTGTTTGTTTTGCATATCACTTTGTCTTCATTTACATGCTCCACAAGGACATTTAAACTGAAAAATAAAGATTACACACACCACAAAGCCACCCAAAACAATTAATTTACATTATTTCTTTATGTCAAAAGTATAGGAGAGACATGCTCTGGTTGTTATAGTTGAGAATCATGACTACTATCACCTGTTCAATGATTTGATGCAGATTTATGTCTGATCTGCACATCTTCACTCAAGCTCTGGGATCAATCTGAGATCATTATTTTGCAGGAACTAAATCAAGGAACATTTAACTAATAAACACACATATGATTGCACGATGACTGATATTCTTGTATATTAAACTAATAGAATAGTATAAATGTGTGACATCTGCTTCAAAGTATAACAATGACTCATATGATAATTAGTCTTCCAAACATGGTCTACAAAAAGACACCTGTAGGAGGAGCCTCAAAGAAATGATACAATACACACTTTGCATATCTGACAGTGATATTCCCTTCTTAACGTAGATAAACCATTTAAAGAGGACAAGATTGAGAACATCCTGATAACTCGCTATCACTACAGGTAGGCCAAAACCTCATCAGTCGACCACCTGAGACTCCAGTTTAATTCAGAAGAGAAAAAGTAATTACATTATACTTTTGCAGATGAAAGTTTATGCTTTTTCGACTGGCTAATAATGCTGTCCTTTGTAATGACATTCCATCAGATTATATGGATGTTATTAATCTACGGTTACGATTTCTCTTTGAGCATCACCTGTTGTTGTTGTATATAGACATGTCATTTTACTGCATTATTTTTTATATATTTTCATAATTTGGCAAATTTTTAATAATAAGTAAAGAGCAATCAAGTTGATTTGTCAACTATGTATTTGCAAAATATGTATAATAGTGAACTAATTTGGATTTGGATTTTTTTTGTGTGTATTTTTAAATTTTTTCAGTGACAAAACTTTGAGCAAAATGGACCAAATGTGGCTTCATCTTCTTTCTCTTTCAGGTAAAACATTATGCAAAAAAATAAATAAATAAAACATTACAAAAACATGCAAACAAAGAAATTACACCAAATGATTTGCATATTTTTGCTGTTTTACATAATCATCCAACATAAAAAAAAAAAAAAAAAAATAGACTTCTAAATCGTGACCGGTGTTTTGTTTTGCTCTATCCTCTGAGCCTCCGCGTTCGTCATTACGTCATGCATGGGGTGCGACAGTCTGTCAGAAGCTAGTTATTTTAGTTTTTAAAGTTTTAAATATGGATATTTTTCTTACACAAATGCATCGCTTCACTTCAGAAGGCTTTTATTAACTCCCCGGAGCCGTGTGGACTTCTTATATCATGGATGGTTGCACTTTTTTGGGCTTTAAAATCTCATCCTCTATTTACTTTCATTATAAAGCTTGGAAGATCCAGGGCATTATTTAATAGAACTAATTGTACTTGTCTGAAAGAAGAAAGTCATATACACCTAGGATGGTTCGAGGGTGAGTAAATCATGGGGTAATTTTCATTTTTGGATGAACTATAAGACTGTGAAAATAAGTTATTAATCATTTTATAAAGATTAACTTAAAGTGACAACCATCAGTTAATATTTAAAGTCTGTTAATTAAGTATTTACATAGACGTTTAATGTGGATGAGCTTAAAGGGAGCAGCAACAATTTCTAATTAATAAACATTACATGAAATTTAAAGGACAAGATTTTGCAAAATAAATAATCTAGGTCATGCGTTAAGTTTATACATATTTTATGCACTATCAATGACACTAAGCACCTCATTATCTAGCGGCCGTCAGTGCGCAGTGGTTTAACTCCACAACTCTCATTATCTGGTCTCTGTTGCACACACAATGCGAGTGGATGTCTGTTTATCACAGCTGACATGCAACAAAATGCTTCACGAAAAATAAAGCACAGTTGATAAACAAACGACAAGGAAACACAAAAAAGTTAACGTAAAGTACACAAGAGTAAATACAAACAAGAGTTTGTTGTTAGTTGCAAACAGCACAGCAACTCCAGACACTCAAAGCCAGTGTTACGCACATATGAAGCGGGATCAAAGCAGCCTCCTCATCTGTTTTCAGGCCTTCCCGCTTAGCTTTCTCCAGCGCTGGAAAGCTTTTCTAATGTTAATGTGGATCCTAAAGTGCTTGCCCAGTCATAAACCTTCATTCCAGTGATATTCTTTTGAGCTCTGTTGTATTGTGTCCCATCGAGAGACATGCAACACGGTTAACATAGAACATGCAAAACAATTAAAAATGTATTTATCGCCCAGCCCTACTGCATGGTCACTTTTACGAGAAAATGCTGATCTTTGAAAATCCTAACAATACAATAGGGTTTCAGTGCTACGTGCTTGAACCCCTAAAAAGCTAAAAACTACTGTGTTCTCTCGACAGGACTCCTGTCACTAACTCTGTGTAAACCACATGAGTATGTTCTGATCCTAGAGTTAATGTCATGGGAAAACGCACAAGATTACTGCAGGCAAAACCATATCGACCTGGCCACGGTTCAAAGCGATGAAGACTGGACGAATCTGAGAGAAGTCGCAGTCGAAAAAGGGTTTTATGGATTTGCCTGGACTGGACTCTACAATGACATCAACAGCTGGCGATGGTCTTATCAGGATGAGAGCCTAGAGTTTGAGACCTGGTATCCTGGCCAGCCGGATAACTCCGATGCGAGACAGGAGTGTGTCGCATTAAATTCTGACGGAACCTGGAGGGATTACAGTTGTGATAACACAAGATATTTTGTGTGTAGCGATGGTGAGAAACACTCTTTATTGATGCTCATTATTTCAGTGTATGCATTTATTACATTTACATTTATTTAGTTATCAGATGCTTTTATCCAAAGCGATTTTAAAATGAGGAATATAGTATGCACGAATGCTTTAATTAGGGATGGGCCGATCCGATCCGAGCGGTTCCGATACTGCCATTTACTGATCCAAATCCGAAATTATGCATATACTACTCTGTGTTATTGTTAAGCCCCACAAAAGGCACAAAAACATTATAAAGTGGCATAAAGTTTTCGTGCACTATATTCTAAGTGTTCTGAAGCCATTCCATAGTTTAATGTGAGGTTTTTAAGTCGTTAAATAAAAGTTCACGTAAATGCTCCAAGATGATAAAATTTGCCTATTATTATACTTGATCTGTAGATAAAGATCTATGGTTTTGTAAGCCAATACATTATTTACTTGCAAGCATATATAATGTCTTTCCTGTAGCTCAGTGGTTAGAGCATGGCACTAGCAATGCCAAGGTCATGGGTTCGATCCCAGGGATTGCACATACTCAGATACAAATGTAGAGTATAATGCAATGTAAGTCGCTTTGGATAAAAGCGTCTGCCAAATATGTAAATGTAAATATAATATAATATAATAAGAAAATAGACCCATATGATTTACTTCAATGCTGTGAAAATTAATTATAATACAATATAATGTAACATATAATACAATGTAGTCTGATTAAACCAACCCTTTTAAATGTGTATTATTATTATTATTATTATTATTCTTTTGCAAAATGTTATTGAAATTTAAACTGTACAATTATTGCAGTTTCCTCAAATAATTGCGATTAGGTTAAATAACCATGATGAGACGATTAATCAATAATCACGACAGCCCTGATATATTTTAAAAAGGAAAGATAACTTGCAGTAATGATGTTGATTCAGAAGGCAATTCAATGAAAGATTCGTCAGACTGATTCAAACCACTCAAGTGAGTGAAAATGAATCATTCAAAGAAGCTGTTCAAAGGAGTCATTTGTTTGTGAATCGGACCACACTTTGGTTGTGTTTGTTTTTATGTATGCAACAATTAATTAGAAGGACGTGTGAAATCATATTTAGACTTCAATTACATTCACAAATCGGGTAAATATGATTTCTAATGCCATGGCCCTGGAGATTCAGAATCGCCGCTTTACATATACATATGGTTTATCATTTTATCTGGTATAAATGACATTCTCTTAAATGGTAACACTTTTCAATAAGGTTCATTAATTAACATTATTAGTTCATGTTAACTAATGCAGTTAACTAATGAACTGCACTTATACAGTATTTATTAATCTTTGTTCATTTTAATTTCAACATTTACTAATACACTATTAAACTCTTGTTAACATTAGTTATAGGATTAGTCCACTTTTAAATAAACTTTTCCTGATAATTTACTCACCCTCATGTCATCCAAGATGTTCATGTCTTTCTTTCTTCAGTCGAAAAGAAATGAAGGTTTTTGATGAAAACATTCCAGGATTATTCTCCTTATAGTGGACTTCAATGGCCTCCAGACGGTTGAAGGTCAAAATTACAGTTTCAGTGCAGCTTCAAAGGGCTTTAAACGATTCCAGACGAGGAATAAGAGTCTTATCTAGAGAAACCATCACTCATTTTCGAAAAAAATACAACTGTATATGCTTTATATACACAAAATATCGCCTTGCACGTACTTCTGCTTTCCATATTCTTCAAAAAGCTTACGCTGTATGTCCTACGCCTTCCCTATTCTACTTACAGAAAAAAACTAAACTGGCGCCGCGTTCGTTCAGTAAGTAGAATAGGGAAGGCGTAGGACATACAGCGTAAGCGTTTTGAAGAATACGGAAAGCAGAAGTACGTGCAAGGCGATATTTTGTGTTTATAAAGCATATACAGTTGTATTTTTTTCGAAAATGACAGATTGTTTCTCTAGATAAGACTCTTATTCCTTGTCTGGTATCGTTTAAAGCCTTTGAAGCTGCACTGAAACTGTAATTTTGACCTTAAACCGTCTGGAGGCCAGTGAAGTCCACTATAAGGAGAAAAATCCTGGAATTTTTTCATCAAAAACCTTCATTTCTTTTCCACTGAAGAAAGAAAGACATGAACATCTTGGATGACATAAATGATCAGGAAAATTTTATTTAAAAGTGGACTAATCCTTTAATGCACTGTGAACTAACACGAACAAACAATGAACAACTGTATTTTCATTAACTAACGTTAACAAAGATTAGTAAACACAGCAACAAATGTATTGCTCATGGTTAGTTCATGTTAGTTAATACATTAACTAATGAACCTTATTGTAAAGTGTTACCTCTTAGATTTATTACAATAAATGTATGTAAGTTAATCACACACTGACATTAATTGAAACTCCAACATACTATTTAAGCCCATGTAAAAATTCAAAATATTTTGAAACATTCTCAAAATAGGCACATAAAACTTAAAATGGGAAATTAGAGAGATAGTTCACCCAAAAATAGAATTGTCGTCAATTACTGACCATCAGGTCATTTTAAACCTGTATTAATTTCTTTCGCTGAACACAAAGCAAAAAATTATACAGGCTTGTACACACACACACACAAAAAAAAAAAAAAATTGATGTAAGATTTTACATTTTCACTCAGAAATTGCTAGCAAATTTCACAAATAATTACAAAGAAATTAAACATGAAATTTTGAAGTAGAATAGCTGAAATAGTTGTGTCTTGTAAAACACTTATTTACAACTTTGAACTATCTCTTTAAAACTCCAATTTTATCCATGCTCGGTCCATGAAAAACTATGAAAATATAATTAAAAAATTGAGTTCTGGAAACAGTGTCATGCCTTTGATGCTCTGACTGTTTTCCACAGAAAGTGTCAATGCAACAGAGAAAATGGTTTTAATCAAAAAGGAAAAGACATGGCTTGATGCTCAGAAGTACTGCAGAGAGCATCACACAGACCTGATTACCATTAGGAGTCAAGATGTCAACAGTAAGGTTGCTCTCTTGACAAATTTTATGTGTGAGCCCTGGATCGGACTGTACAGGGACAGCTGGAAGTGGTCAGATCAGGCCAACTTTACTTCCTCAACCGAACTCGCCGTTCAGAAACTTAACTTGATGAACGCAGACTGTGCTGCTGCAAATTATTATCGTACTATTGAGGATGACTATTGCACTGCACTTCATTACTTCTACTGTAGCACAGGTAGGTCTGAGCTGGATGGTTTTGTATGTTTGTTCTTTTGTTGTTTCTTGACAAAACATGAATATGACTGCTGATTTAATAAGGGTTTCCCAAACTGGAGGTTCATGAGGGAACTGTGAAAAGCTAATAATTCATTAAATCATAAAAACGTAAAATTTAAATATTAATTCATTTGAATATAAAATAAGTGTTGTCAGAAATCGATATTACGATATGTATCAAAAACTGAGATTGCGATACTCATTTTCTGCAGTATCGATACACAGATTCCAGCTGTGCATCCTCACTCCCTCTTCTCTCCGGCAGTGAATTGACACACACCCGCCTCCTTCGCTCAGGTTGAATAGTTTTTACAGGACCTGAATTTCAGCACAGGGTCATTTAAAAAAAATAAAATAAATAATAATAAAAATCAGTACCGACTTGGTACCAAAGTCAGTACTTTTGACAACTCTAGTGAGTTTACACACATAGTAGATATTCACAGTTTTTTTCCTCTGTTTTATAATGTTTTACTCTTATCTGTAACAGGAAGTATTTTAAGTTGTTTGGGAGTTATTTCAAGTGTCCGCACCGGCGCCTCCAAGTCTCGCAGTAACACTTCCACCCTGCAGGTGTGTGATAATTAGGGGTCGACCGATTATCGGCCTGTCCGATATTAAGCATTTTTATGGTTATCGGTAATTTTCAAAACCGATTTGCTGATAAAATAATTTAAATGCGCTATTTGGCTCTGATGCAGCCACCTCTGTCCGAACACACCGCTCTGTGGCCTAGAGCAGTGGTTCCCAAACTGGGGTACGTGAGGTGACAATAGGGGGTACGCGAACAAAATGCTGAGTAGTTCATTTAATTCTACCTTAAAATAATATTAAAATCGAGCATGTATTTCTAATTGCCAAAATGTCGTAAATCCAGTACATTTAATCAAATTACCTCATCATTTGCAGTCAAAAATGACTGTATCCACACAAGCAGCATGCATATGATAGATTGCGTGCAGTCTGCTGCCTTAAATCGCGCTAAATAACTGCCGTTCCTGACAATGCACCTTTGTAAAAGTGGAGATTTAGCACTTAGTCGCATGAAGAACAAATATAGACACAGATAGTGGATTAATTTCAATTTAAGACTCAAACTTTCTCCGATACAAAAACACCTTGTGTGAGTTCTTGTATTTAATGTTGATAATGAGCAAGAAATATCCACATGACTGCAAACGTGACATTATTATACAACAGGTCAAAAAACAAAACCTACATTTTAAACACAGTACTGTCAGTATTTACTCTATTTTGCAATGAAATAATAGTTCTAATGAAAACCACAGCAGAACTACAACACACGTCTGTGTTTCGCGAACAATTCTGCGGCTTTGAACGAATCGTGAGAGTCAATGATTCAATGATTCTTTCACAGCCATTCGTTACTGAATGAATGACTCGATGACTCACTCATAAAAACAGTGACTTGCTGCCACCTACTGGCGGTTTTAGTTTAATATTTAAAAGTTTTACTTAGTTTTACCATCATTGCATATTTCTCTATTGAACATTTTTTATTTAAAACATTATTTATTTTATAAAGTTATTCATAAAGGTAAAAAAAATGAGCTGGAAAATCAATTTAGGGGGCAAATATTGTCCCTTAATGGTAAAGGTGTGACTGCAGTCGAAGTGGAAGAGAGGAGGTACGCAGAAGGATGCTAATCCCTTCAGGGGGTACTCCAAGCTAAAAAGTTCGGGAACCACTGGCCTAGAGCAAGCTACCACCCATCTGATTTATTGGGAGTCGCGAGTCCGGCCAATCAGCACGGAAGGCTGAAGGCACGGAAAGTTTTGCACTCTCACACGAAAGCACTTGCTAACTGTTTGTCACAGATCTTATCAGTTAACGGGTTAATGGTCGGTTAACGAACGTGGGATGTCGGTCATGAAAATCAACCGAAATGAACATCCCTAATACACACCCAACTTAAAATCTCACGCTGGCTCTTCAAGTAGCCTAAATATTTTTGGTCAAAGGGGTTCAGCTGTCAAGAAGTTTGGGAATCCCTGATCTTCATATTCATAAAGTAAAATAGTAAAAGAAAGTAAAGTAAGATATGTGTGCTTGTCCTGCAGTCAAGAAGAAGCAGCAGGTGATCCGAGTGCAGGTGAAAGCCAGTGAGAACGCAAACGACGCTACACTGAGTGCACTCGTCTTACGCAAGGTGGATTTTATAACACTCATCTGACTAAAATTAATTGTGGAATGTGTTAAATTCAATACTGACCCATCTAAAGATCATTCTGTGCTGGCTGGATGATTTTCATGAATGTATTACAGTAGTGAGAGTCTCAGGAGGATCATCACGCATGTGCAACAAGACTTTATTCAAACACTGGATTCCTTTTGCCACATTTGTTTTTGGTGATGAATGTGTTCAGATTTGGAAAATGCTCTCATGAAAAATATAATCCATGCATGATGAACCTACAGGAGAGTGCAATGAAAACCATTGTGGATGTGACTGCAGAAAACAGTTTGAATGAAATCGGATTTAAGAAAATAATCATTTGAGCATTTGTTCAATTGGTCAGTCAGTCTTCACGAAATGACAAAATATGCTTTGTGTTTTGAGCTTCACCAGTTTCTGCACTTTTGGCAAGATTTATAAAGTATAAGAGATCATTTTGAGGATAAACTTGTTTAATGAAAGCCTGTTTTTGTGGTTTAGTTACAGCAGATGCTGGGCGATCAGGACGTCACACTGACATGGAAGAAACAACCGAACGGAAATGTCTTCCAGAAGAAAAAGACTGTGCGAAAAAGTACTAATGCCAGTACTCCAGTTTGCTCTCGTCCTTTCAAGCAGTGAAATTTCTCTCAAATTAATGCTTCATTTCATTCTTACAGATATCTGAATTAAACTAGAAACTTACAAGTAATTAGTCAAAAATACATTTCCATATATTCATTTTGCATTTATTTAGCAGGCAGATATGTACACCTGAATATGAGCTGACAAATGTAATCATGTTTTAGCACTGTAAAATCTTCATGAAGAATAAATAAAGGCCTAAAAAACTTCCTCAGATCTTTACACAAAGGCTACTTCATATCTGTATGCACTAATAAACAGTTGTTTCTTTGCATTTGGACTCTGATTCAAACACACGTGTGAATGCACATTTACAATAACATTTGAGACTATTACGCCACAATGTTGATTCACAAATGTAAGTGGTGTGATGGTTCTGACAGAGCTGACACAATGACTGTTACCACAATTACTCCATACTCACCATGAAAAAAAAAACAGTGCAGTCATGTCTCCTGTTCTTTCCGTGCAGTCTCTGAAACAGAACAGAATATAACATGTTGTTGTAGCATATTGATGCAGACATAACAGTATCTATAAAAAATATTTATAATATAACAGCGAATTTCTCTTACAATTCAAAAAAGCTTCAAATACCTTTTTTTCAAATGCTTTTTTAGTCAGTGGCAGGAACAAGCTTCCATAGCTGTGAATTTAGTCAACATACAGTTGCAAGAAAAAGTCATTAAACCCCTTGCAGAATCTACGAAAATGTGAATAATTTTAATAAAATAAGAGGGATCATACAAAATGCATGTTATTTTTGATTTAGTACTGTCCTGAGTAAGATATTTAACATAAAAGATGTTTACATTTAATCCACAAGACAAAAAAATAGCTGAATTTATTAAAATAACCCCATTCATAAGTATGTGAACCCTTGATTCTCAACACTGTGTGTGGTTACCTGATGATCCACGACTGTTTTTATGTTTTGTGATGGTTGTTCATGAGGACAATTAATGGACTCAAACTCAACTATTAAAAAAGGTTCAAACATTCACTGATGCTCCAGAAGGAAACACGATGCATTAAGAGTCGGGGGGTGCAAACTTTTGAACAGGATGAAGATGTCACAATTTTTCTTATTGTGTTTAAATATCATTGTTTTTCATTTAGTTCTGCCCTTCGGCACCAACAGAAGATACTTGCATGTTTCCCGGAAGACAAATTAAGAACAATTTACCTTGATATTTGAATTCATAAGTTTTCACCCCCCGACTCTTAATGCATCGGTTTGCTATCGGTGGATTTCATGTGAGTGACAAATTACAGGGTTTAACACCCTGAGGTCTAAAGGTATCGCCGGCGATACCACCTCGGTTTTTTTCTTACCAGTGTGAAAGAGACTCAAAATACTCTGTCGATGTTGCACATACAATTAAGAGTTATACACCATTTTAATCTGTGGAATATCTTCTTTTATTTGTGTACACTCAGAGTAAAAACAAAATGTTGTGCTTTTTGTAAAATAAAGAAAACAAACATGATGCGTGATCTCTCCTCTCCCTCTGAACGAAGTCCAATCTGATAGTTCTCAGAAAATGAACTGTAACTTAGTGAATACTAATCACAAAAAAATTACTCTTATGTCAAAAGAAACGTTGAGATGTCAGGTTTTAAAAAGTTTGTCAACTGCACATTAACATTTAGGCTATATAACTAATATAGTAGCCTATATGAAATGCCATAGAGGTAGGAATGTTCAGACGCTTTGCCACACAGAAATACATTATATTTTAAAGTATATTAAAATAGAAAACCATTATTTGGTTAGAGACTTGAGAATTTTCTTCACATCATGTGCGATAATACGTGCATGCATGAGATAACAAAAATCATGTTTTTTTTTGTCCATAGTGGACATTAATCCTGTTATCAGCATGATCACAGAGGGTTTTTTCACAGCCTACCAGTCTGAAAGAGCTCATTAATATGCAAGTCATTTCAGGTCATTATTATGCAATTCTTTTGTCTTCTCGGGTGTGAATGACCCATTATTCATGATGACTCACGCCTCCACGTATACTGTGTTTCTTAACAAAAAGTGTCTTACAAAAATGAAATCAATATATTGTTATAAATGAATGAGTAGGCAGTATAATTTTTACTTCATTCTGAAGCAAAAACTCTTGTCTACAACCTCCAATACCCAGAAGTCTTGTGAACACAGATTTAATATATATACTTTTAGGCGTTATTTCAGTGACTTAAGTTTTTTTTTTTTTTTTTATAACCACGCATAAACGTTATTCCTTCAAAAACACAAACATGTACATACATGTTCCTAACATATTATTGTAGCCTAGTTTGTGCTGAATACAGTGTAATGACACTTGTGTCATTTATATGTTTATGAACAACTGAAAAAAGCACAAATGTCAGGGCATGTCAAAACTTCTCCAGGGCCCCAAAAATCCTTAGACCCCAGAGGGTTAAAGGGTTAGTTCACCCAAAAATAAAAATTCTGTCATTAATTACTCACCCTCATGTCGTTCCACACCCGTAAGGCCTTCATTCATCTTCAGAACACAAATTAAGATATTTTTGTTGAAATCTGAGAGTTTTTTTTTAAAATCTCCAATAGAAAGCAATGAAATTACCACTTTCTAGGTCCAGAAAGGTACTAAAGACATCGTTAAAACAGTCATGTGACTGCAGTGGTTCAACCTTAATGTTATGAAGAGACGAGAATACTTCTTGTGCGCAAAAACAAAACAAAAATAACAACTTTATTCAACAATTTGAACAGTTGGAATAGCATGTTTTTAAATAAAATCTTAAATAAATCTTAAATAAAATCTTGCTTTTAAAATTCTGATTAATACATAATAGAAATGAAAGAATTATAAAAAAAAAATAAGTGCGCTATAAACAAAAACTTGCCTTTACGATCTCCTAAGATATATCTGGCACAGTAATACTGTGTTTTAACTTTTACATGTGTAGTTGGTTAATATGAGTTTGTCAAATAACATCATCATAGATTAAAAAAACTAAAATAGTTACAATTAAAACTGAAATAATAAAATTTTACGGTTTTAAGAGCTGAATGCTCTTTAGGGATCCTGCTCTTTTTAACCAGTGAATTTACACTCATGCTTTAATGGATGAAGATGTTTAAAACATTTTACACACAATTTATGTGTGATACAATATTCCAGAGATTGGAATAACTATAAATATAAATGTTCATTATAAAAATGCCTATGGTGTTTTAAGATTTCATTCATTTCCATGACTTTTCCAGATCAAGAAATCACACTTTTAAAATTAGGCTCCCTCATACAGTATATGCTGTAGTTTTGTAGTTGAGAGGGTGAATTTAAATAGAAATATCTTGATTTGCAGCTGTTTTTATCTCACTTTAATGCATTTAAGTCATTTTGAGGCCCCTGGTTGGTTTTGTATGTCACGCCGCTTGATGTATCGTGTCAGCTATACCCATCATTACTTTTCTTTCATTACGCATAAGCATTATCAAGCGTTCACCCGTACAGTTGTGCAGGAGCACAGTGTGGAGACACTTGGAGTGGACAGTGTGGAGTGGACAGTAAGTCACTCACATTCACACTGACAGACAGCAAGATTTTTATTTTATATTAACACAACTTTGGTTTTGCAANGACTTTTCCAGATCAAGAAATCACACTTTTAAAATTAGGCTCCCTCATACAGTATATGCTGTAGTTTTGTAGTTGAGAGGGTGAATTTAAATAGAAATATCTTGATTTGCAGCTGTTTTTATCTCACTTTAATGCATTTAAGTCATTTTGAGGCCCCTGGTTGGTTTTGTATGTCACGCCGCTTGATGTATCGTGTCAGCTATACCCATCATTACTTTTCTTTCATTACGCATAAGCATTATCAAGCGTTCACCCATACAGTTGTGCAGGAGCACAGTGTGTCACTCACATTCACACTGACAGACAGCAAGATGTTTTATTTTATATTAACACAACTTTGGTTTTGCAAAACCATAACAACACATGCATTTACACAGTTGTATTTTTTAAGAATAAAAAAAAGATCTTTAAAAAAAAATTGCATTCTCAAAATTACACATGGAAAAGCATAGAAGTTGCTATAGTTTATCTAAAAAATTGTAATAAACAACAATCATAAACAAAATACTTTAGTTTTTTGAAACATGACAAAAAAGAAATCACTGATCATTTTTCATCACATTCACTGATTCACTAATTAACAGATTAAATGAAGCGTTCACAAAAATAAATGACAATCTCAGACCTGAAAGGACTAAAGGCAGCTGTAGAAGTGATGTTAGAGGATAGAAGTGAAGCGTATAAACATGTTTCAATCCGTATTGGTCGGATAATGATGCCTATGTGAAATGTCCTATAGAGATTAAGTAGAATTACTTGCTACTAATTTTCACTTTTCAGCCGTACTGTAGCCTACCTAAAGGGCAGCCACTCTTTATCCCCACTGTACCATGACTCAGAGGTCGGTGGCTGGCAGATCTCACCACCCTGGGGTGGTTCGTTAGTTTGTGTCTGATAGTGAACAGGCAAACACTGGTTACCATCGATATCACAAGCTACAACCACATAGCGCTCTCTTTGTTCTACAGAATAAACTTCACACTTTCCTCTCTTGCTTTGAACAATGTACACTGTGAACGTTTCTGTGCTGATGCACAAGTTGTCTCTGATGCCTCTGTATGTGATGCCTCTGTATGTGATGCCTCGTCCATTGCAGATTCCTTTAACTCTATCCTCGTCGTCTTTTTCGAAGAAGGACTGGAGAGGTCTGTCACAAAGTCTCTTGTTTGTTATGTAATCTGTCCAAGCATCTAGAGAGTTTGTGTCGAATTTATCTGAGAGAATATGTCTGTGTTCAAACTTATAATAACCGTTGTTATTCCATTCCTGGCAGGGACTTGCATCAGTGAATATCAGAGTGACGAGGAGTACGAGGAGAACCGCCGATCTCATCCTGAGAACAAAAGAGCGACAGACACTTAGAGCTTCACAATGAGTTGAAATGGGCTAGTTAATAAGAAATATTAATGTGGCTATAATTCACTGCAAAATAGGAGTAGGCCTAATCAGTTTCCCTGATTAATCTGCTTCATCTCATCCGGCATTGGATTGCGATGAGCAAAATTGGTGAGCAGTTTCAAACTTTATTCGACGGCCTCCGGCATTAAAGATAATGCTCATAAACGCTCGTTGCTGCTTCACTTGGGTGGCTCTGATGTGCAAGATATATTCGCGACAATGGAAGACACGGGTGATGATAAAGATTTTGATACAGCACTGACAAGGCTGAACGATTATTTTACGCCAAAGAAAAACGTTCCATAAGAGAGGCACATTTTTCGGCAAGCAGTACAAGAGCAGGGTGAATCATTGGATTAGTTTGTAAGCAGATTGAAGCAGTTGGCTGTGACGTGCGATTTTGGCGATCACAAAGATGATTTCATTCGTCATCAAGTCATTGACAAGTGTACTTCCACTGCTCTCAGGAGAAGACTGTTGCATGAGAAGGATCTCACATTGTCTATTTTGCAAGATATTGCCAGAACTATGGAAGCTGCAGACCAACAAGCCGCAAAAATGGAAAAACTCACTATTAATGCTGTTGGAAAAGGCAAAACGCTGCACGTGAATACATAGTCTGCTGTGGAAAGCCACAATTAAAATACAAATCGTTTGTATCTTCACAACAAAACACAAAATCTGCACGCCAACTAACGTGCCGTCGTTGTGGCCGTGTAGGACATTATGGAAAAATGTGCACCATTGCAAAAGGGAAACAGTGAGGGCCACTTTGCAGCAGTTTGCCATACCAAAACAGGACTGAAAGTAAACCAAGTGACAAATAAGGTGCCACAAAACAAAGTGTCAGTAAACATCACAGGAGATGATGATGATTCTGAATGGGTGTTTGATCTGCAAGGAGACACAAGTAATGCTGAAATGTCAATACTAGTGGACGGGATGCACGTGACCATGCTAATAAACTAAGTTTATTAAATTCCATGCTAAGAATTCTTGGCACTCCATGCAATTCAGAACAGACGCATCACACCATACTGGCCTCAAGCGAATGGCGAGGGCGAAAGACAGAACAGAACACTGTGCCAAGCCATACGGGCAGCTCATTCTGAAGGAAAAGATTAGCGTAAGGAAATGTACACATTTTTGCTGGCCTATCGCTCCACTCCACACTCTGTTACTGGTCGAAGCCCTGCTGAGTTATTGTTCAGTCGTCAGCTCCGTACTAAGTTGCCAGAGGTGAGCAGCATTGCTTCATCTGCGGTGGGAGATGTTGCAGTGCGACACAGAGATTTTGTTGAAAAGGAAAAGGGTAGAAAGGCAGCTGACAAAAGACGAGCAGCAGTGGACAGCATGATCCAAGCAGGTGATTACGTTCTGCTCAAACAACCAAAACAGAACAAGTTGACCACTGCATTTGAGCCTGAGCTGTACCGTGTTGTGGAGAGGAAAGGGTCATCTGTCATTCTGGAAAAAAATGGTGTGAAGTGCATGAGACATGTTTCTTTGGTCAAGAGATGGATTTCACCACAAACTCAGAGTGTAGACATGGATGATGTCTGGATGGGACCAGACCATGTGTCTAAAGAGCCGTTCGGTCGTGTGTCAGTGGGAGAACAATCTGGACATAAGTGAAAGTGAAAAGTGAAAGTGAAGTGACATGTGGCCAAGTATGGTGACCCATACTCGGAATTTGTGCTCTGCATTTAACCCATCCAAGTGCACACACACAGCAGTGAACACACACACCGTGAACACACACCCGGAGCAGTGAGCAGCCATTGCTGCGGCGCCCGGGGAGCAGTTGGGGGTACGGTGCCTTGCTCAAGGGTCTCACCTCAGTCGTGGTATTGAGGGTGGGGAGAGCGCTGGACATTCACCCCCCTCACCGACAATCCCTGCCGGACCTGAGATTCGAACCCATGACCTTTGGGTTACAAGTCCGACTCTCTATCCATTAGGCCACGACTGCCCCCTATAGGATCAGGAGGGAACCTCTTGCACTGAAGGATTTTGTTAGATAGGCAGTTGCCATTTCAGGGCAGAATAATCCCTGGCACTGTCTGGGTGGCAGGGCAGTCTACCCATAGCCATCAAGGAATTTATTATGTTTTGTTTTATTGGACATTGAGTTTTTTTTATGAGAAGTTCCTTCAAAGTTCAGATTTTTCAAATGTTTCGAAGAATTGTTAATGTTCTAATTTCCATGTTGATTTGAGGTGTCAACAGTGTAGCATCTGTAGAAGCTTTCCTGTAGCTCAGTGGTTAGAGCATGGCACTAGCAATGCCAAGGTCATGGGTTCGATCCCAGGGATTGCACATACTCAGATACAAATGTGTAGTATAATGCAATGTAAGTCGCTTTGGATAAAAGCGTCTGCCAAATGCATAAATGTAAATGTTTGACATCTGAAAAAGGTTTTGAGTGATGTTCATGTTAAGTCAAACGAGACACTGCACCAGTATGTTGGATAAGAAAGTATGCATACATATATATATATATATATATATTGCTCGGTTTTCTGGTTAGAATTTTGAGATGTGGTTCATTTTGATGAACAAATATATATGTATATCTCTAAGAAAAGGAGGGATGTAGGATAGTGACCATTAGGGGGAGCTAGAGGTAGTAGGAAGGCTGAGGTGTGTGTAGGCAAGAGAGGTAATAAAGAAGTATGTTCACCTAAAATGTGTGCGTCTGATGTGATATACACTACAATTATCTAAGTAATTCTGCATTCCTGTTATTGTTTCTTTAATATTCATTATAGTTACTGCAAGCAATACCGGCAACTTACAATGAAATATGACAGTCTTATAGTGTTATTTCGCAATTAAAGAGTACCTGTTTATTCGTGTCAGTGTATTCCTTCTGTAACTTTAGCCTGATGATGATGATTTTGACAAACACAGTCTGAAGATGATCTGATCTGTGCTGAATTTTTGGCAGATCAGATTTTAAAAAGTTAAAAATAGGACTTTTTCAACTAAATTTAAAATGGTCCATTTGGTTAAAAAGTTATTAGCTAAAACAAATATTAGTTTAATGGTTAATTGTGCTTCCACATTGCCAGAGTTTGACTGCTAAACAAAACATTTCTGTGCAATAATTACAAAGAACAAACCTTATGCTTCTGCACATTATTGTCCGAAACAATTTTCCATATAGCATTTGTCAGAATACAGATGTAACCTATTTGAAAACATCAACATACTTTCTGAAATCAATTTGATTAATATCTTGATGTAAAGAGTCCTCAAGTTGTAACAGATTAAAATGAGATGATGCATTATAAAGATGATCTTCAGTATCTGAATTATATTATTTATATATACATAGATTTACCTGCGTGTCGTTCTTGAGCTCGTGGAAATGAAAGTCTTGTTGAGTCTGAGCTGGAGTTCAGAAAGTGTCTGAAATGCTCATTTGACTGATTTTTATTGGGTTTAAAAGAGGGAGGAGTGAAAATGAACCCTTTTCTAGGAAATGCATCACAAACATGGTTCTTACAATGAAGCAGAACTTAGTGGATGTTTTTGCATCTTTGTGATTCTGCCTTGAGGAAATTCAGTAACAATTTACAATAAGATTCCATTTGTTAACATGAACTAATAATGATAAATACTTCTAAAGCATTTATTAATCTTAATGTTAATTTAAACCTTTACTAATATATTAAAATTAAAAGTTGTGTGTGTCAATGTTGAAGGGTCCTGAGACAGAACAATGCACTGTTGCATTTGTATTTACTAGCATTATTAAAGATTAAATAAAAACGGTCACAAATGTATTGTTCATTGTTTGTTTTTTTAATTGATTTATCCTTTATTTACCAGGAAAAATACCATTTAGATAAAAATCTCTTCTACCAGGGAGTTTCACATAAACAGATTACAAACTCATAAAACCGGACATATAAGAGATAAAAAAAGTCTTATCCAGCAATCATATGAAAAATGACATAAAACATGCTCACGTTTCCTTCAGGTAGGACTCAAAAAGGTTTCTAAAATATTTAAAGATTGGAGTGTTTTTAACATCATTCCATAACCTATATGAGCATAAGAGGAAAAGGCAGTTTTGCCAAACTCAGAATATGCTCTAGGAACTATTAAAAGAAGTTCTAGTCCTAAAATTACAACTATAATAAAATAAGAGATTACAGATATAAGTTGGCAATTTGCCTAATAATGCCTTGGCAATAAACAGCAGCATATCATACAAAGTGCAATGATGTGAAGAAGCATTCGTCACAAGTCGTATTGCAGCATGATATATACAGTCCAGCTTCTTCAGTCAAGATTTGCATAAATCACATCACCATAATCCAACACTGACATGATTCTCTTTTTAGCTTCAAAAGGGAAACGTTTCTTTATACGAAAATGAAAACCTAATTTAGGTCTGAGCTTTTTTAAAAGATTTTCAATATGTATATTCAAACCCAGCCTTTCATAGCAATGAACTCTTTCTATACGGTCCCCTTCTAAGGTTAAAATAGGTGGAACAGCTATTTTAGTGCAACAGTCGATAAAACCAATTTTAAATATAACAATGAAAATTGTAATGACCGAAAAGCTCTATGGCTTGATTCATGGACTGTGCTTCTGTGTACATTTGTATCATCAACTTATAAATGTTGACTGGTGGAAGATTTTAGACCAGAAAATTATTTGTTTCCAAAATTCAGATTTTCATTTACCATATTTAAATAATTATCACATTTAATCACATTGTTAGCTACTATTAGTTGATTCATTAACTAACGTTAACTAATGTGACCTTATTGAAAAAAAAAAAAAAAATTCTAAATGTGGAATCTTAAAGACACAAAAACTTTCACAAAATTTTGCTTAATTCCAAGAATTACCAAGAAATTGGTGCATTTTCACTCCTCCCTCTTTCTGGAAATTCACATTATACCACAATAAATATCAAGTCATGAACTCTTGACCATGGGTCACTTTGGATTAAAGCACCTACTATCTGACTTGTGAAAACGTAATATGCATTAAACAGGCCTGGCTGTCAAGCACCTCCAGCTCCTCAGAAGGTGTGAGTGGTTTAACATCTGTGTTTGAGTTACTATTCAGAGTTACTATTTTTATGCTTTCACATGTCTGCGGCCTGCGTGTGTCTTGTGTTGGACATGGTAACCATCCTAAAATATTCTTATTTTCTCTGACATACACCATTACACATCCATTGATCAGATCTCAGAGTTGCTTCCTTTCATCCTGAAATAAGTGAATTAAGTGAGTCAAAACAAGTGAACCAATCATGTTCAAATATTCATCAGTGACACCTGCAAATTACCTGCAGATTCAGCAGATGTGGTTCTTATCTGTGCATTACAGCAGATTGTGTCCAATTGGTTTAGTTCTGGAGTCGGAGCCGGTGCTTACATACTCCAATTCACGATGTGTGACTTTCACGTCTGTCTGTTTGCATGGGTTTGCCTGCTTGCATTGTTAATGTATTATAATTAATTAAAATAATTATAATTAGTTTATTAATTCATAGTTTAATTTTTCAATAATATACAGAAAATTTTTCTTTTGCATTAATCCAAGAAACAACCAACAGATTATTGATTATTAAAACAATTACACCATATTCTCTTGGAGTACCACGCAAATACCATAAAAACATCATAAAAATAAATGGTAGTCATTCAGTGTCATGCACAGTAAGTCAAATTTATTTGTATTACACTTTTCAGAAAACAAGTATGCTGGCTGAAAACCCAAAGCATCTTTACAGAAAGTCAATGTTTATAATATCTTAATCCAGACTCTTTTGTCAGTTGAACCTCTTTGACCTAAAATATTTACTTGAAGTACCCACTGAGATGTTTTGTTAATATTTCAACAATTGAACAGCATGTGTACAGAGTTATGCCAGCTAGTCGTCAGTTTGACTTCCCTCAGGTTGTGTGCTCAAATATTAGTCCCCGATCTAAATGGAAGTCGAATATCAGGAAAAGGGAAGTTCAGAAGGTTTTCCACTGAAGGGAAGTGTCCCAAACGAGAAGCAAAAGTGATGATGATTGTGCCTTGAAGTTTCAAAATGATCAAATCTTGTGTTAAAGTTCAGTTCAAATACATGCTGACATTACATTTACTGCTGTAAATTTACCTCTTTAAATAAAAGAGGGAAGCTGATAACAATGCTTCAAAACATTGAAAGACATCATTTAACTCGTTTAAGTGCAGCCACACAGTGCATGATTTAGACTCATTAAAGGGTTAGTTCACCCAAAAATGAAAATGTCATCAATTACTCACCCTCATGCCATTCCACACCCGTAAGACCTTCGTTAATCTTTGGAACACAAATTGACATATTTTTGTTGAAATCCGATGGCTCAGTGAGGCCTGAGCAATGACATTTCCTCTCTCAAGATCCATTAATGTACTAAAAACATATTTAAATCAGTTCATGTGAGTACAGTGGTTCAATATTAATATTATAAAGCAACGAGAATATTTTTGGAGCGCCAAAAAAACAAAATAACGACTTATAAAGTGATGTCCGATTTCAAAACACTGCTTCAGGAAGATTCGGAGCATAAATTAATCAGTGTGTCGAATCATGATTCGGATCGCGTGTCAAACTGCCAACGGCTGAAATCACGTGACTTTGGCGCTCCGAACAGCTGCTGATTCGACACAAAAGATTAATAACGCTCCGAATCTTCCTGAAGCAGTGTTTTGAAATCGGCCATCACTATATAAGTCGTTATATTGTTTTTTTGGCGCACCAAAAATATTCTCGTGGCTTTATAATATTAATATTGAACCACTGTACTCACATGAACTGATTTAAATATGTTTTTAGTACATTAATGGATCTTGAGAGAGGAAATGTCATTGCTCAGGCCTCACTGAGCCATCGGATTTCATCAAAAATATCTTAATTTGCATTCCGAAGATTAAAGAAGGTCTTACGGGTGTGGAACGACATGAGGGAGAGTAATAAATGACATTTTCATTTTTGGGTGAACTAACCCTTTAACAACTGACATTTGTATGTTTATTTCAGAAACTTTTTTTTTTACACATTAGGCTATAAGCGAAAGATGAACCAACTCCAGGGTGCGGCTGAGATGCGCTTCCCCTTTAACAACACATTTAATTAGATTTCTTTGAAAGAGTTTCAAGTTATCTGTCACAGCAGAACCTACACACCCAGCATAAACACTCCAGATAAATGACGCCTCTTAATTCACTAAACACTGTTAAGTTTTACTAGCTTTCCTGTAGCTCAGTGGTTAGAGCATGGCACTAGCGAACCCAAGTATGTGCAATCCCTGGGATCGAACCCAAGGTCATGGGTTCGATCCCAGGGATTGCACATACTCCGATACAAATGTATAGTGTAATGCAATGTAAGTCGCTTTGGATAAAAGTGTCTGCCAAATGCATAAATGTAAACAAGCAATAGCAAGATTTGGCATGGCAGAATAGATTGTTTGTCAAATATGCTATTAGAGAAAATGGACCCTAGGGCAGCAGTTATGTGCAGCTTTTCCGAAATGGTTTGAGTGAGAAAGTCCCACTTTTGCTAGTTTAACGACAGAAAAAAATGGTCCAAAAGGATTGTACCTAGTCTCTTAATGAGTCATGGGTGTGTTTTGGGCTCCCATTCCCTTTAAAAGCGCTTGCACCATGGCGTTTTCACTGTTTACGTGGAGGAATTTGCAAGTGGAAAGACTGAACGCTTCTCCAGAGAGGAATCCTTTTATTTGTAACATTTGTTTAAACGTGGAGCTGGAAGTGAAAATGATAACTGTGTCGGGCTGAAACTAGCAGAAAACACTTGACTCGTGCCTGACGCCACATTGTGCCGGTGTAAGATAGGGCCCAATATCTCTCAGTTTGACTTTATTTCTGTCTTGCGTCTCTGCAGAGAAAGGGAAAAAAGGAGAAGTGTTGCATAATGTGTATATGTTGTTTTGTAATAACGAGTAAGGCGGTAATTCTTTACCATCTTTGTTAGAGGCAGTTCAACCAAATTGACACAAAATAGCATAAATTTATTTAATGCAATATAATCAACAGTTACTTTTATCAGCAACACAGGTCTCAGTGGTATATTTATTTAAATAACTCTTCGAAACTCCTGTGAATATCCATAAAACTGGTTTCATTGATTTATATAAACTCAGTTGTGAAATAACTTTCATTCAAAGCAGCTGTATGAGAACATTCAGAAAGCATATACTGGACATACTCTTCTGTAGCCTATAAAACTGGATCGAATGCAAAAATAGAAAAGTGGGAAGGCCGTAACCTGCAGGAAAACATTGCGATGCAATGCATACATAAATACAAGTTGAGTTTTCCAATGAAATAACAGTGAGCAGGAGTAATCGGGCTAATCTTCAGTCACCTTTTTTATATAAAATCATATACAAATAATAACAATAGCATAATACTAATCCACTATTTAATCACTGGATTCATAAAAACCATTTAATTTTTAAAAAGCGTCTTCTCAATATTGCAACATTGCATATCTAATCAAGTCCTGGCGAACACATTAATTATAATTTTAATTCTCTCTCTGTGAGTTATTTAAAGGTGCAGTGTGTAAAATTTAGCAGCATCTAGCGGTGAGATTGCAAATTGCAATATAGAGAAGCTACGGTGGCCAAAACAGGACAAAGATGTCGTCATCTGAGCCACGCATCGCGGTGGAAAGTCACCAGTGATGTATGGCGAAAAACTCCATCTAATTTTCTTCTACAACTTCAAAATCGTCCAGCATCATTGTTTTACCTTTTTTTGTAAAGGCCGCTTGACTTAGTCTTTGACATTCACTTTGTAAACACTGAATTGGTACTTAACGCGTGACCTTTCCAAAGTGATTACATAATGCGTGGCGCATCGCAAGATGAGCATTTGTGGTTAAAAAGTATATAATTTGTTATTTTTTTAGAAAATGTCCGATGGTTTCTCTAGATAAGACTCTTATTCCTCGTCTGGGATCATGTAGAGCTCTTTGAAGCTGCACTGAAACTGACATTTGGACCTTCAACCCGTTGAACCCCAGTGAAGTCCACTATATGGAGAAAAATCCTGGAATGTTTTCCTTCATTTCTTTTCCACTGAAGAAAAACATCTTAGATGACATGGGGGTAAATAAATTATCAGGAAATTTTAATTCTGAAGTGAACTAATCCTTTAAGGTGTACAGGATCCTCCCTCAAACTGTCTCTATTCATTTTGTCCCTAAAATCAACAAAATACTAAGAATCTGTGCAGCAACTGTAAATCTGCGAGGGGAGCTTATTTCTAGAGCATAGACACCGTATCTTGCACAATCAACATGATAAATCGCTAAACATAAGTGGTGGGATGTAAATAAGCACAAGAAGAGGTGTAGCAACAGCACTGCACTGTTCTGAATGCAGGAATTGTACTTGTGTACTTTCACAGTATGGTATTGCTATTTTTATTTAATGAAATGTTCTGAATACCACTGCTAACCAAATGTGCCAGTTAAAGGATTAGTTCACTTTCAAATAAAAATGTTCCTGATAATTTACTCACCTCCATGTCATCCAAGATGTTCATGTCTTTCTTTCTTCAGTGGAAAAGAAATTAAGGTTTTTGATGAAAACATTCCAGGATTTTTCTCCTTATAGTGGACTTCACTGGAGCACAAATGGTTGAAGGTCAAAATGTCAGTTTCAGTGCAGCTTCAAAGCGTTCTACATGATCCCAGACGAGAAATAAGGGTCTTATCTAGAGAAACAATCCGTCATTTTCTTAAAAAAAGAAAGAAATTATGTAAGTTTTAACAATAAATGCTCATCTTGAACTAGCTCTCTTCTTCTTCTTCTCTTTGAATTCCGGCAGTGTAGACACTGCTAAGTGTATTTCTGCCCTCCACAGGTCAAAGTCTGAACTAATTATTATATACTTGCACTACAATATTGTATATGACAATTTAGTTCTAACTTTGACCTGTGGAGGGCAGTAATACACTTAGCAGCGTCTACACTGCCGGAATTCAAAGAGAAGAAGAAGAGAGCTTGTTCAAGGTGAGCATTTATTGTTAAAACATATATACATTTTTTTTTTTTAAATGAGCGAAGGTTTCTCTAGATAAGACCCTTATTTCTCGTCTGGGATCGCTGTAAACTGTAAACTGTAATTTTGACCTTCAACCGTTTGGTGCCCAGTGAAGTCCACTATAAGGAGAAAAATCCTGGAATGTTTTCATCAAAAACCTTAATTTCTTTTCGACTGAAGAAAGAAAGACATGAACATCTTGGATGACATGGGGGTGAGTAAATTATCAGGAAAATTTAATTTGAAAGTGAACTAATCCTTTAATGTATTCAAATGACACCTTAATTTATCCTTATAAATAAACTCCAAAAGCACAATGACTAAGTGTGTAAAATTTTTTTTTATTATTATTATTTTGTTGTTTGTCAGCTCACACAACTCGTTAAAATTTGCAAAAAAACTGGAACGGTCTTAAAATTGTCTAAACTGGCACTTGATTTCAAGGATCTCAATACAATAAACAATTTCCGTGCCCTTAATTGTCTTTACTTTACCGACCTTCCACAACAGTGCTGCTGCGTCACAACAAGAGCGTCCTGGCCCGATACATGAACAACCCGCTGTCAGTACATCACCTGTCACTGATGTAGGCTCTGGCTTGGCTCAGTGTCCGCTTTTAGATACACAAGGTCATTTCCTAAATCCTTAAATAACACTCGACCGACTTCATCACTGTGTAGATACTGATAAGCCTTTGTGCTTTTCAAACCACAGGCTACTGAATCTACAAAATAGCTAAAAATGCTACCGTACGTGATACGAGGCCACTTCTTCACGTCATCCTCCCAACCATCTACCACAAAGGGTTAAACTGTTATTCCACCCTTTTTAAAGTTTGTTGAGGTTGTGTTCCCTCATTGTTAGCAAGTTTGGATCAATATATCTTGAATGACTGTAAACTGTTGAATGAATGAGTGTCACGTCCACGCTCCCACTTTTGATGCAAGGCCTCATGGGATGTAGGAAGTTTGTGGATACAATAAACAAAACGGCGAAAGCATTATGTAATATAGTGTTCTTGAAACAGAAAAGGCCAAATCTGTGCTTTAAATATAGGTGGTTATATTACAACTCTCCACATGTAGCTACACTTCTAAAAGCTGTAGTCTTCAGGGTCACTTTTTTTCAATCCACATCATTACCAATAAAACTGAGAATCCAATACTGTATCTTCATACAATTAAGGCACTTCCATGTCAAAAGATACTGGCATTTTTTATGAGTTTAACTGCAAGACAGTTAATTCACGAGTGGCATGAGCACCATCTGCTGGTCAGACAATTCATTCAACACTTTCAGATCACTGCTAAAACACCAGCAGCAAACTGAAGTGTCACATATTTGTTAATGTATGAAGAGATACACTAGGGAGAAGTTTGTAGTATGCATACACTGAAATTAAATGTACAAGAAAAGAAGAAAATAACTAAAATGTGATGAGAGATTGAATCTCGTCCTCCACTATCTGAAGCAGCTCACGTTCTTATTGTCCTTCAGCATCTGCTTGATGGTCTCTAGCAGATTTTTCACCTGAACCCTGTTGCTCCTGTATACTATTTGCCACTTTTTCCAGTATTTCCTGTCGATGACGTGACAGCAGCCTCCACATTGATCAACAAGCTCCTGTAGCTTTGGACTCATCTTCACAAATTCCTCGATGGTTTGACCTTCTAGCTGTTCACCGTGAGTGAATAAAACCACTGAATGATTGAAAGTATTTTCTCCACAATCACAATTTCTTGTCCCGTGTATCTCCCGAACTTCAGGACAATGGTGAACATGTCTGGACCAGGAGAGCTATCGATGACAGATCTAATGATCTTGGATTTGATGGTCTCCTCATCCAGACCGGTGTCAAAGAGTCCAGGCGTGTCAATCTTTTTGCCATCGATCTTCCGATCTCCACTGACACATTCAGCCGTCACAGACTCAGGTGAAGCTTTGCTCTTGAAGACTCGCTGTTTGAGAATGGTATTCCTGGCGCTGCTCTTGCCATTTCCGCATGATCCTTTTCTCAGGTTGAGACTCAGAAGCTATTTTTGACATATGCTGTTATTAGTAAAGGAATTTACTATTCTAGTTATAAACTATGAGGTCTACAGATCTATATGATTTCTTGAGCATATAACCATAGTATGTAAGCCTATTTCCACCGCATTTGGGAAAAATTATGCTTTTGATTATGCTCATGATTATGAGATTTAAAAAAAAAAAGGAGGAATTATGAGACAAAAGTTGAAATTATGACATACTAAGTCATATTGATGACAAATAGTCATAATCATGCCATAAAATATCAAAATTATGACATGCTAAGTCATAATTATGAGATAAAAAGTGAAACAAAAATGACAAAAAGTCCAAATGATTTGACAATCTCAAATTTAAAAAGTTGAAATAATGCCAAAAAAGTGATTATTATTCTCAGAAGCTGGAAATAAAGGGAATTATTATTTTTTTAAAAATCTACAGACTTGTATTATGTCTTTAAAGCATAACAAACAACATTGAACCCCATTGATTTTCATTGTATGGAAACATTTTTGAGCCATCTGTCTAAAACATAGTTTTATGTTCAAAACTCTAGTAGCTTTTCTTGTTAAATATGGAAACCCTTGAATTTGTTCAAAGTCAAAGATAAAAACTTAAAAATCATGTTTTAGAATAATTAATTAAAAGCATTTTTTTTTAAAGGTGTCATTTCTTACCTCTCATGTTCTTGTCCCGTCTTCAATTAAGGTGCTTTAAATGTATACAATTATGTTGTAATAATGATGTTTTCATCTAAAATCTTATCCAGTCATAGTTCCTGGTGCTCATTCTGATCAATGAACAAAAGCTACTATAAACACAAATGCCATTCGATGCTTATCAGCAAACAGTTCAAAAACTTTTGCTGCTCAAAACACCCTTAAACGAGTCATTTGACACTACAGATGAGCACCAGGAATTACCAAAATGACAAGTTCTCCATAGGTTTTCCCACACCTCCTACTTCTGAACACCACACCCTTGTTTTCACAGCAAATTCCTTCATAATCAGAGCCACAAAACTCTTCCTGTGAGATAAACACACGATAAAAATAATGTCAGCTCAGTTATTAGCAGTAAAAGAATACAAAATACTGAAGTATAAATGTCTCGCATTACTTTAGCAGGTTTCATATGGAAGATGGAATGATAGTTTCACAGGCACCAACACTAAACTTGTGAAGCCTCGATAACACCAAGGAATGATAACTATATAATGACACAGTTCTAAAATGTATTATTAATATAAAATAGCAGAATCCACAGCACAACTATAATGATAACGGCACAGAGAAACGACATTGTCGGAATCACTTTCAGAATGATTTTTTCCAGCTGATGAATGATAAAATACTCACAGCCAATCAGAATCCATCCTGCGTTCAAGAGCTCAAGCATTTAAAGCGACAGATGACAAAACTTCAGCGCACTTACATAATAAACAGAATGATATCGTCCGCTGGTTTGGAAGTCCTTAAAGGATTAGTTCATTTTCGAAAAAAATACAACTGTATATGCTTTATAAACACAAAATATCGCCTTGCACGTACTTCCGCTTTCCGCATTTTTCAAAATGCTTATGCTGTGTGTCCTACACCTTCCCTATTCTACTTACGGAATGAACACGGCGCTAGTTCCCTTTCAGTCGGTAACTCTCGACATCATGTCGGAGATAAACTGACAAATTGGGATCTCGCTAGAGAGGCCAATCTACTTCGAGTGTAACTAAAATGAGCATATGCACACTGACATGCGATATTTGCATCAGCTACACCACCCCGCATTGTGGGTATTTAATGAGCAGCAGGTGCAAGTGGGTTGTTTGTTCTGCTCAGCAAATCTACAAACAAGAGCGTAGTTTTTCCTTTCAAGTCAAGTTCTTCTGGGAAGAAGCCTCCTTGTTGGTGTTGGTGAGACAGCACTTCAGCAGTGGCCGAGCTTCTCATTTGTTTTTTGCTTGCTTTCTTTGTGCCCTTAGAGTGAGCACAAGCATCAAAGGCTGTTCTCCCAGCAGGTGATGGTGCGCTATTCAGAGCGCTGAAAAGCTGTCATTACTGCTGGTAAGAGTGTGAGTGCACATTGCAGGCTGCACTTTTCCCTGCTAGTGTTGCTGTGGCCATTTCCCCATGTGTGCTTCAGCACCAAGATAAATCAGTTCCCTAAAAGAGCTTACACGGGTGTGATTTCGTGTCTGCATCCCATGTGTTTCTGAATGCAGTTGTTATCTGGCGCCAGGTTATAGTCATGATCGCTGCCTCATGTCTGGGCAATCAATCACGCAATGCCTTTCGTGGATGAGTCATGTACCCACTGCAGGAAGATGACCAAGGCGGAGTTGCGGTCTAGACTCCAGTACCTCAAAAGCACTGGAGCCCCCTTGCCTCCGCCTTAATCTAACCCTCCTAAATGGGGGATACTTTGGGCAGTAGCTTGGGTGACCTGAGGATTACGATGAGAGTTTCTCCTTTAGGGAACCAATCCCCTAGGTCCCCTCGCCCTTCTTGTGCTCCGCAGCCAGTTGAGCTGCCTGAGGAACGGGATGGGCCATCTCAAAAGGTGTGCACCAGTCGTGCACCTTCTGCGCTCACCCTGACGACCATATGTCAATTGCTGCATCGCAGGGTGAGCCAGCTATCTGGGGATGATGATTCGGCTGTGTTGCCTCCTTCGGGAAAGGTAGCGTTGTCCATTTTCGAATGCATCCGTCCCCGAGATTGGTTTGCAGCGATCAACCTGAAGGACGCATACTTTCATGTCTCAATTCTCCCTTGACATAGGCCGTTCCTGCGCTTTGAATTCGAGGGTCAAGCATATCAGTACAAAGTCCTGCCCTTCGGGCTGTCCCTGTCAGCCCGTGTATTTACAAAAGTCACAGAGGTGGCCCTTGTTCCCATGAGAGAACATGGTGTTCGCATTGTCAACTATCTCGACGACTGGCTCGTACTAGCTAATGCAGTCCCGAGATCAGTTATGCAAACACAGAGACCTGAGGGTCTGCGGGTCAACTGGGAGAAGAGCAAACTCTTGCCTGTGCAGATGATCTCTTTTCTCGGTATGGAATTGGATTCAGTCGAACAGACAGCACGCCTCACAGAGGATCGTGTTCGGTCAGTGCTGAACATGTTTAAAGGCAGGACAGCGGTCCCACTGAAATTATTTCAGAGGCTCCTGGGGCAGCGGCAGTAACCCTGTTCAGTTCAGCCTGTGGTTGGACCCTTCGTTTCTTCGGGAAGGAGTGTCCCTGGAACAAGTGTCCATGCAAGCTGTGGTATCCACAGATGGCTCTGCCACCGGCTGGGGTGCCACGTACAACGGGCATGCAGTGTCAGGCGTTTGGAAGCGACCTCAACTGTGTAGTGAGTTAGCTCAAATGGGAAATATTAATAATAATTCATAACTCATGATTATTCATTCTGATTGTTACGATCCCTGGTCTAGGTCAAGGTCGCAACATAAATTACACAAAAATGATGTCTTTGTGATTACTCATCTTTATTTAAGTGTTCTCTTCATTTTTTTTTCTGTTTTTCCATGCGGAATTGTTGCAAGTAACTACAAAAACCATTTCATAACAGAGAAAGAAACACAAAGATTCTGAAGCAAATAAACAGGGGTGAGCTAATGCCAAAACAACAAACAGAAAACTAACTTTCCCAAAAAAGAAACTAACTTCCCTGTAACTCAAAATAAAGAAACAAAACATACAACAACATAACCTAACTCCTTAACTGCCCAAAAACAGGAGAAAAGCTGGTGGCCTGTTGGCCAACAAAAGAAACAAGGCACTCACCCCCTACGGCTTGATTAAGATGTTACAAGCATGGTCAATAGGGCATTGAGGATATGGACATAAAGGCTCTCACAGTCAAAGGATGCTAACAGCACTTGGTTGGAGCATAAATCACAATATGTACCAACATTTTCACCAGAGCTAACACACAGAATCAAACAACCATGAGCAATCAAAACAAAGAGGCAGAGAGCGCCCTCCAGAGGAATCCCGGGGGAATTTATAGTCCGGATCTCCCTTGCGGTCCAACCACCAGCAGCCTCTTGTTACGTCCAGGACCAATCCTGAATAAGAAAAGGATAACAGGAACAGCAAAACAAAGTATACACTGCTTCATAGCCGTGACATGATTAATTATGAATATTTGAATCAGTTAATCAGATTAACTGGATGTAGCTACATTAACATTACAATCAGTTCATTCTGTGAACACTCAGTATTGATTATTAATTAATTCTAAGAGAAGGCCAGGGGTATATGATGTTTTTCATGGCCACAGAAAAATAGTTCTTTCTCAGCTTTTATAGCGCTTGGAGCATGTAACAAGATCAATCATTTAAGTGACAGTTATTTGCAGGAAGGGAGTCAGAACCAAATATGTATTGTGCACAAGTTTTATAAACTAAATCACAAACACATAACTAAACGAACAAAAACATACATACACAAAATGGAAAGTGAACAACTTTAACTAACTAGCAGCAATTTAGTGTATCGTACAATACTTGCATTATGCCTCAACTGTTTGAAGAGCATCCGAATATACTGTTGCAGTAGAAAGTCGATGTCTTCTACGTGGAAGGAAGAAACGATGACAAACTTGCGTGGTGAGTTTGACTCTTAGTGGGGAAAGAGTCCTCTCTCTCTCCTAGATAAGCACATGCTGGAGAGCAGGTTTAGGCCTACAGGCCACCCAGCAGGAGATGTCTTGAGTCAGTCAAGGGCTAGGTGAAGTGGGAGATTCCTCTGTGGGGAGGTTTACTAGCCTTGGTCTTTCTAGTAGGGCATCTGCATGTGTAACTGGCTGAGTGGTTGAAGAAGAAACTATCAAAGATTCTTGTAATACTGATATGTTACACAGGTATCAACTTTTCATATACACAATCAATCAGATCTTCACGGTACGACCCCATAGACACTGAACATGGCATAGGTGAAGTTGCATTAAGTAACTTAGCAGTTGTACCAAAATATACAAATACAATACAATACGAATACAATACAAGAGACAATACACAAACAGTAATAATGGATACCATGTCCTGGTGATATGCATGTTAATTTGTAGAACAGTCCGTCTATAAATGAATGCAGAAAGGTCTGTTTTCAGTGCGTGTGTGCGTGCGTGCATCTGATGATAGTTTTCTGAACTTATTTTGACGGGTTGTGTTAAAGAGCCGTGAGTTTGTGTGTTTATCTGCTGATAGTTTTTTCAGATGAAATGGTGAAATGCTGCAAAAGTGACTCTCAGATCAGCTCTGGAGATGAAGTTCAAGTGTTAATTTAAAGTAAAGAAGTGAAGTGACATGTGGCCAAGTATGGTGACCCATACTCGGAATTTGTGCTCTGCATTTAACCCATCCAAGTGCACACACACAGCAGTGAACACACACACCGTGAACACACACCCGGAGCAGTGGGCAGCCATTGCTGCGGCGCCCGGGGAGCAGTTGGGGGTACGGTGCCTTGCTCAAGGGTCTCAACTCAGTCGTGGTATTGAGGGTGGGGAGAGCGCTGGACATTCACTCGCCTCACCGACAATCCCTGCCGGACCTGAGACTCGAACCCATCACCTTTGGGTTACAATTCCGACTCGCTATCCATTAGGCCACGACTGCCCTAGTGAGAAGCAGACGAAGTAAACTGCACCGCTCATTCACACTGGGACACGCACAACATGCAGACATTAGATTTCAACAGTAGTCTTTAATGTTTACAGATACTAGTCCATTTCGGTATTTGAAGTGTCCAACCCTACTTATGATTTATTCATCCAAAATTTGCTAAATTCTGTAACATTCAGTATTATACAGTAAATTCCATGTTAATGACTGGATTCCTGTTCTGCAGTATAATTTTGTTTTCTTGAACACGTGATGGAAGCTGTGCTTTATTCGCAAAGGTTTCAGACATTTCAGTTTTGCGCATAAGTTAAATTCACAACGATGGAAATGGAAACACAGCTAATGTTGCATACCACTGTTAAAAACATTTATTCCTGCACGGTGTGTTTCAGTACTGTACAGCGTTCATTAGTCAGCAAATAACCCACAATCTAGTTGGCTGTGCATTCGTACAGACAAAAAAAATAAATAAAAAATTCCATCTTGATCACATTGATTTCCATCTTGACCTTCTCAAGGACACTCCTGGGGCGCTTTATTCAAAGACAAGAAGCAAATAATCACTAATCGCACCAAGCCGGGTGAGTTAGGGAAATGAGTTAACTAGCAAACTGAAGCAGTCATTCCAAAACACACTGATAAACTTTTCTGATTAAATCCATTATATGTAATGATGTCTGCCTGGTTAATTACAACACAAATTTTGCTTAATAGCTATATGCTATAGAGCTTAACATTGATATCAGTCATGTGCAGTGATGTTCTGAAATTAGGAAAATGCCCTCACATTTCACATTTTACTGATTAAATAAATATTACTTCACATTACATTAATGTAATTATACAAAATACAATTGCATTGATGTAATTGATGTTCTATTTATTAAAACCAAGTATAAATCTCATTAACAATTTAAACAATATATTTTGTAAACTGATGTTCAGCTATTCTTTTTAAAAGTTAACTTCTTTTCATCAGTCATCAAGCTCGGTAAACACTGGTCACAAACATGAAGATGGACCTTTAATTTTGCCACGCTGGTTGCTCTCACACACACAAAAAAAAGGTCATTATGTTTTCAGAGCATTTCAAATTTAAGTGGCCGAGTGGTTTACTTTTTTAATTCGTCTTCCCATTAATGCCATAATGTTGTTCCTTCAGACTGATTCGCGAATGCGCACAAAAACAAGAGGCGGGATTTTTTTAACCAACCAATCATAACCGAACATATCCAATCATGGCACGATGGAGGCATTGCCTCCTCTCACATGACTTCCCCTATTCATTCTCAATTATGAATCAAACCCACCACATGCTTTAGGAGGTCTCTTAAAACTCAATGAGCTCAGGGGAGGCAGAGATCCTGCTGTAAATGTATCTGCTGGTGTTGCTGTTGGACAGTGTTACTTTAGAAAACCAAGCGATTTATACACTTTTTAAATGTCATATTTTGTAATATTTGCATTTACTTTTGGAATATCGATTATTAACTTTTTTTTGAAAAGGCACTGCTTTCTTGAAGATAATTGTGATTCGATAATTGCAAGATATAGTCAGAATTGCGTGATAGATTTATATCTCAGAACTCTAAGATAAGAATGGCAATTGCGAGAAAAAAGTCAGAATTGCGAGACATCGGAATATTTTGTCCCGTCCAATGCTGGCTATCACCATGTCAATCAATACAATTTTGGATTCAATCCCACATTTAAATAAGTTAGTCATTCCCAAAACTGCAGTGTGTACTGCAGCATGAAATATAAAAATTCTCAAATTTGAATGGGTTTATATTGATAGCAAAAAAAAAAGAAAAGAAAAGAGTGTTCCCTTTAAAATCACTGTGGCTGTCGATCACTTCAGTACAAGCTCAGTGAGTTCTGGTATAGAGATGGAGTAATTGTACCACTGTTTGAAGAATTTATCTTCCAGAATCTGGCAGCAAGTTTTGGAGGATCATTATCTTTACATTTTCTCTAATTTTCCATGTTTTCCAGGACTAGAAAATTTGTCATCGATTTTCCAGGTTTTCCAGGATGAGTGGGAAAACAATTGAGTCATAAGGAACATGAATGTGAGATGATCCAAAGAGCTTCAAAGGGAGGAACATCTGATTGTCATGATCATTTACTTACATTAGATTAGTCATCTTGAATGTTTCTTAATGTTATATCATAATCTTTGTTTTGTTTTTCAAATTTAAGTCTGATCTCAGACTTTTACACCACTTTTTTATATTTCACAATGAAGATTTAGCAAATAACTATTAATTGTTTCTCTTAATTGAATTTAAAACCACTTATCTGAGGCTGTTTGTATCATATGACATTTCTTATAAATATAATATTGATAATATACTGTAAGTAGATTATATAATAATAAAATATCTTTTTTTTTTATTATTTTGTGGAGTTTGTATTACAAATTAAGGAAAAGCATAGGTAAATAACTGCAGAAGAGTCAAAGATGATGTTAAATTTTGCATGATCTGAAAATTTACTCTGCTAATCACAAACATAATGCATTTACACAAATATATGTGACCTGAAAACTAACAATGAGCAAATCTTTAATGCTTTGCATGTCCAAACACTGTCATACTAGTGCAAAAACAACATTGCTCTGACAAAAACATTTGTGCATAATATAAAATACGAGTTAATTTTAGAAGAGGAATTTAAAAGGAGAATGGATTTCATGAATAAAAAATACATGAATGTTTCTACATGAAGTGCTATCTTTCTGTGACACTGTATGTTTTGCATATCACTTTGTCCTTCATTTACATGCTCCACAAGGACATTTAAACTGAAAAATAAAGATATATCAAGATTGCATGCACCATAAAGCCACCCAAAACAATTAAGGTTCATCTGTTTATCTATTTATATTATTTATTTATGTCAGAATTATAGGAGAGACATGCTCTGGTTGTTATACTAGTTGAATCATGACTACTATCACCTGTTCAATGATTTGATGCAGATTTATGTCTGATCTGCACATCTTCACTCAAATCAAGGAACATTTAACTAATAAACACACATATGATTGCACGATGACTGATATTCTTGTATATTAAACTAATAGACTAGTTTAAATGTGTGACATCTGCTTCAAAGTATAACCATGACTCATATGATAAGATGGTCTACCAAAAGACACCTGTAGGAGGAGCCTCAAAGAAATTATACAATACACACTTTGCATATTTGACAGTGATATTCCCTTCTTAACGTAGATAAACCATTTAAAGAGGACAAGATTGAGAACATCCTGATAACTCACTATCACTACAGGTAGGCCAAAACCTCATCAGTCGACCACCTGAGACTCCAGTTTAACTGTTTAGTGGTGATTAGTAATTATGCTGTACTTTTATGTATGTTTTGTTATTAATCTAGTGTTATGATTTCTCTTTTCTGAGCATCACCTGTTCTTGTTGTAGATAGACATATTTTACTGCATTATTTTCTTATATTTTCCTAATTTGGCTACACAGCCACGTTGTCCATAAAACATAAAAACATGCAGTTTTTTCTTATACGAAAGCATTTAACCTCAAATCAAGTCAATTTGTCAACTATGCATATGTATAATATGGATATTTGTGAACTAATTTGGGATTTTTTTGTATTTTTATGTTTTTTTTCCAGTGATAAAACTACTGGAAAAATGTTGGATCAAACTTGGCTTCATCTTCTTTCTCTTTCAGGTAAAACATTATGCTAAACATTAAAACAGCATAAAAAACAAACAAACAAACAAAAACAAAGTATAAAAACAGAAAAATGACATCAAATTAAGTAAAATAAGGACAAATAAACATTGCAAACACTACAGAAATTAAAGTAATCAAATGTAAAATAACACTGGATAGTCTTCATAGTAAAAATTAAATTCAGATTAATGCTTACAGTTAAAGTTATAAAATGTATTCAGTCAAATGCAAAAAGTGATTTTCTTTTTCTTTTGTACTTTGACTGACATGTCAGACAGCAGCAGGAGTCACTTTAAGAGTTTATGCACGGACCCAGTATACTGTTACACAACATGCGTTCTCTCTCTCGCCTATTTAACGTTCCAAAACTGTTTAACTGAATTCTCGCCGAAACGGGCATGTTGACAATTTTGTATGTATTTGACCATTTAAGCACAGTAAGCCACTCATTTTGGTACTTGTGACTCACAAGCTGTTTGAGGCTGAGAAACGGCTTGCAGTGGTGGACAGTAACAAAGTATTTTTACTTCGTTACTGTACTTAAGTACATTTTTCAAGTATCTGTACTTTACGTGAGTATTTTTATTTTGAGCAACTTTTACTTCACTTCATTTCAAAGCGTAAGATCGTACTTTTTACTCCACTAAATTTCATAAAACATATCGTTACTCCTTATTTTAAAATGAAGAAATCGTCACATGCTCAGAGGCGGAAAAGTGGTGTCCGATTCGTGCACGAACTGACTCTTTTCAATCATCCAGTTAAATCGGTTCACAAATCACATCAACAATTCATTTGCGAATTGGACTGATCGTAAACTGGTTGGTCTCGACCGAGTCCAGCAGGTCAGTCTCACTTCTTTCCAATTCCGAGCCGATCCGTTGTTACCAGCAGCGCCGCACAGGCAATAACATCAGCCGCGCGTTCTTGCAAAATCTGCAAAAATAGGTATCGGCAGATCACACTATCCAAAAATCGGAAATCGGAATCGGCCAAGAAAATTGCAATCGCCGCATCTCTAGTTCCAACGAAAGCCACAGCAGAACTGAGACTCATATCAATGTTTTGTGAACTAATCTGTGGCTGTGAAAAAACCATGAGAGTCAATGATTCAATTACCCTTTCAAAAATACCGTCACTTGCTTCGTTACTGAATGAATGAATGACTCGATGACTCACTCAATAAGACAGTGACTTACCGCCACCTACTGGTAGTTTTAGTTCAATATTTAAAAGTATCACTCGTTTTAACATCATTGCTTATTTCTCTTTTGGACATTTTTTATTTAAAACATTATTTTATAAAAGGTATTTATAAAGGTTAAAAAAAAAAAAGCACTTTAATGCAAAATCATTTAAAAATCAGGGAAAATATTGTCCCTTAATGGAAAAGGTGTGACTGCAGCAGTCGAAGTGAAGAGAGGAGGTATGCAGAAGAATGTCGAATGCCTCAGGGGGTACGCGACTGTAAAATGTTTGGGGACCACAGCTGAAGTGAATTTAAAAACAAGTAATAATGCAAAAAATAATAATGCAAAATGATTATCTTAGAAGATATGCCGTCTCTCGCATCACATAAATTATCAATAGTTATGTACGTGGTCTTGAAGAGGATTCTTTTTTTTCTGTCTCTGTCTTGACTGTCTCATTTGGACTCGACTTGGACTCGACAAAGGTGGACTTGACTACAGCCCTAACATGAAATATATCTGAGAAAGCATAATAGGGGCACTTTAAAATCAAGATGTCCTATAATTCAAACTACACTGCTTTAAAACAAATACTATAGTGACTAATTTCCTAAACATCAAACTTGTGAACATCAAAATTAAAGACGATCAATGGTGTCATAAAAAAATCCATCCAAATAGAAACAAATCCATTGAGTGGCACCTTTAAGGAGACTGGAAAAAATAATAAATAAATAAATAAAAAGCTAAAAACCACTGTGTTCTCTCGACAGGACTCCTGTCACTAACTCTGTGTAAACCACATGAGTATGTTCTGATCCTAGAGTTAATGTCGTGGGAAAACGCACAAGATTACTGCAGGAAAAACCATATCGACCTGGCCACGGTTCAAAGCGATGAAGACTGGACGAATCTGAGAGAAGTCGCAGTCGAAAAAGGGTTTTATGGATTTGCCTGGACTGGACTCTACGACGACATCAACAGCTGGCGATGGTCTTATCAGGATGAGAGCCTCAAGTTTAAGTCCTGGTATCCTGGCCAGCCGGATAACTACGGTGCGGGACCGCAGTGTGTCGCGATATATTTTTACGGAACCTGGAGGGATTACAGTTGTGATAACACAAGAACTTTCGTGTGCAGCGACGGTGAGAAACACTCTGTACTTTTGCTCATTATTTCAGTGCATGCATTTATTACATTTACATTTATTTATTTATCAGACGCTTTTATCTAAAGCGACTTTCAAACGAGGAATACATGGTATGCATGAAGACATTAAGGGTTAGTTCACCCAAAAATGAAAAACAGTGTAAGCTAGTGATTAGTTTGTAAAGTTATTTTATAACTTTCTTACAAAAACACATCGCTTCACTTCAGAGGGCCTTTATTAACCCCTGGAGCCGTGTGGATTACTTTTATGATGCATAGATGCGCTTTTTTGGGCTTCAAAATCTGAGTTACTATTCACTCCCATTATAAAGCTTGGAAGAGCCAGAATATTTTTTTATTTTAACTGAAAGAAGAAAGTCATATACACCTAGGTTGGCTTGAGGGCGAGTAAATTAAAAGTGTAATTTTCATTTCTGGGTGAACTAACCCTTTAATATAGTGACTATAATGATTAGGGGGTAAAATTGCTTTATTTTGAAAGGAAATATAACTTGCAGTTCAGATGTTGATTCAGAAGCCAATTCAGTGAACGATTCTTCAGTCTGATTCAAATCACTCACGCGAGTGAAAATGACTCATTAAAAGAAGCTTCAGTCGTGTTTGTTTTTATGTGCAACAACTCGAAAGGATGTGTTATCCGGTATATCACCCACCTCTAAATTTATATAATCATTTCATCACACAATGACCTTAACTCGTGTGTAAGATCTACAATTTCCACTCAGAAATTGCTAGTAAATTTCACAAATAATTACAAAAGAAATGCCTACACTGCAAAAAATGCTGTTCTTACTTAGAGTTTTTGTCTTGTTTCTAGTCAAAATATCTTAAAAGTTCTTAAATCAAGAAGAATTTTCTTGACAAGTAAAAATTTTTTTCTTGTTTTTAGGAAAAATAAGTCAAAATTAAGTGAGTTTTTCCTTAAAACAAGCAAAATAATCTGCCAATGGGGTAAGCAAAATAATCTTATATCAAACTGAAAACAAGATTATTTAGCTCATTTTTGGTTTGATATAAGATTATTTTGCTTGTTTTAAGGAAAAACTCACTTAATTTTGACTTATTTTTCCTAAAAACAAGAAAATAATTTTTACTTGTCAAGAAAATGCTTCTTGATTTAAGAACTTTAAGATATTTTGACTAGAAACAAGACAAAAACTCTAAGTAAGAACAGCATTTTTTGCAGTGTAGTAACACATTGAATTAATCTGAAAGAGTTTCTGTAAAACACTTATTTACAAATTTTTAAAAATCATTTTTATGGTGTAAAATAAGAAGTCTTGCAGTGTTTGTAAGTAAATGAGAGAGTTTTAATTTTGGGGTGAACTATACCTTTAAACTCCCATTTTATCCCTGCCTGGTAAACTATGGAAATAATTTAAAAATTGAGTTCTGGAAACCATCTGAACATTTTGTCAGGTTTAAGAGGCTCACACGTGTTAAACCGGAGAAAATGAATTTGGCTTGTCATGATTTTGATGTCTTGACTCTTGTTTTCCACAGAAAGTGTCAATGCAACAGAGAAAATTGTTTTAATCAAAACAGAAAAGACATGGCTTGATGCTCAGAAGTACTGCAGAGAGCATCACACAGACCTGGTTACCATTAGGAGTCAAGATGTCGACTACCAGATATCCAACTTGCTAAAGATAAAATACGTGAATGAGGCCTGGATCGGACTGTACAGGGACAGCTGGAAGTGGTCAGATCAGGCCAACTTTACTTCCTCAACCGAACTCGCCGTTCAGAGACTTATCGCGGTCAAAGAAGACTGTGCTGGTACAGATTATTATCGCAATACTGATGATAGATACTGCACTGCACTTAATTACTTCTACTGTAGCACAGGTAGGTCTGAGCTGGACTTGTTGTTTTGTGGTTTGTTGAAACTGAATACAGTATGACTTGATTTAATAAGGGTTTCCCAAACTGGAGGTTCATGTGGGAATCGAGAAAAGCTAATAATTTATTAAATCATAAAAATACAAAATTTAAATACTAATTTATTTAAATTTTAATATAAAACACTTAAAAAAAAAAAATTGTTTTAAATGAAATTGTCATCTACATGTCATGTGACCATTAACCAACATCAGAGAACTGTGAACATAACATGCAAATGTTTATTATTAATAATAATTATTATAAATTTACTTATTACTATAAATACATATTTTTAATGTTCAAATGTTTTTGGAAATAATTTAATTTATAATAATAACAAATGTGTTTTATTATCATAAATATCAAAATACTTTATTTCTTATAAATTTAAAAATATTACTGAAACTGAAAATAATTCATTAATGAAATAATCAACGCTCGAATAGCTAAAACATTTAAATTGCACACAAGGCAGTAGACATCACTAACAGGTGAAGTAAAATATAATGAATATGTCATACAGTGCAAATATTTATCTAAAATTCTCTTCTCTAGAGTTATTTTTGCTAGTTATTTTTTTATTCTAGCTAACTGATGGACACTGAATATCTTTCTTGAAGTAAATGTAAGGTTAAGAGAAACACTGATTNTGACAGATTTGCTACATTAAATGATGAAGACATCACTAACAGGTGAAGTAAAATATAATGAATATGTCATACAGTGCAAATATTTATCAAAATTCTCTTCTGTAGAGTTATTTTTGCTAGTTATTTTTTTATTCTAGCTAACTGATGGACACTGAATATCTTTCTTGAAGTAAATGTAAGGTTAAGAGAAACACTGATTGATTACAGGAGACATGATTCATTTCAGTCAGTTTTTCTGTACCTTCTGATGTTCATTCATGTTTATTTGCTGCTTTAACTAAGAGATGATCGGTTCACGAGACTCTTGAACTGAGACGTGCTACTGATCAACAAAAACTGTTTTTTTAAATTTCTCAAAATAGACAGAATTTATAATTTATCCACGTTGTGATTGGAAATGCATGCTGAACACAGTCAAAACGTGCCATCGGAGAAGCACTAATTAAACGTCTGTTTTCCTCCAAAACTATTTCAGCCTGAATCCGAAAAACTTTGGCGCATCCCTATTTATAAATATTAAATCATTTATAATAAAACAATGCGTTCCCAGTTCTCTGATGTTGGTTATAGAGCTTAAAGTGCGCGAGCAGACTATCTACAGGAAAAGCCGGATTCCACCAAAATCCGATTCCTCACTACACCGCAAAAAATGCTGTTCTTACTTAGAGTTTTTGTCTTGTTTCTAGTCAAAATATCTTAAAGTTCTTAAATCAAGAAGCATTTTCTTGACAAGAGAGTTTTTCCTTAAAACAAGCAAAATAATCTGCCAATGGGGTAAGCAAAATAATTTTTCAAACCAAAAATAAGATATATAATCTTGTTTTCAGTTTGAAATAAGATTATTTTGCTTACCCCATTGGCAGATTATTTTGCTTGTTTTAAGGAAAAACTCTCTTACTTTTGACTTATTTTTCCTGAAAACAAGAAAATAATTTTTACTTGTCAAGAAAATGCTTAAGTGCAAGAATAATGACTCATTAAGAGAATAGGGACAACCCTTTTAGACCATGCGCCGACCATTTTTCTCGTCCTTAAACTAGAAAAAGTGGATTCGGACACTCCCCAAGTGCACCTGCGCCGTACGCTTCAGACCATGAGCTTAGATCATTAAAATAGGGCCCTTCATCATACACCCAACTTAAAATCTCACGCTGGCTCTTTAAGTAAATATTTTTGGTCAAAGGGGTTCAGCTGTCAAGAAGTTTGGGAATCCCTGATCTACATATTCATAAAGTAAAATAGTAAAACAAGGTAAAGTAAGATATAATGTGTGCTTGTCCTGCAGTCAAGAAGAAGCAGCAGGTGATCCGAGTGCAGGTGAAAGCCAGTGAGAACGCAAACGACGCTACACTGAGTGCACTCGTCTTACGCAAGGTGGATTTTATAACACTCATCTGACTAAAATTAATTGTGGAATGTGTTAAATTCAATACTGACCCATCTGAAGATCATTCTGTGCTGGCTGGATGATTTTCATGAATGTATTACAGTAGTGAGAGTCTCAGGAGGATCATCACGCATGTGCAACAAGACTTTATTCAAACACTGGATTCCTTTTGCCACATTAGTTTTTGGTGATGAATGTGTTCAGATTTGGAAATCGCTCTCATGTAAAATATAATCCATGCATGATGAACCTACAGGAGAGTGCAATGAAAACCATTGTGGATGTGACTGAAGAAAACATCAGGTTTAACTTGCAGTTTGAATGAAATCAGATTTAAGAAAATCATTTTTGAGCATTTGTTCAATGAGTTGGTCAGTCATTCCTCACATAATGACAAAATACGCTTTGTGTTTTGAGCTTCACCAGTTTCTGCACTTTTGGCAAGATTTATAAAGTATAAGAGATCATTTTGAGGATGGTTTTGTTTAATGAAAGCCTGTTTTTGTGGTTTAGTTACAGCAGATGCTGGGCGATCAGGACGTCACACTGACATGGAAGAAACAACCGAACGGAAATGTCTTCCAGAAGAAAAAGACTGTGCGAAAAAGTACTAATGCCAGTGCTCCAGTTTGCTCTCGTCCTTTCAAGCAGTGAAATTTCTCTCAAATTAATGCTTCATTTCATTCTTACAGATATCTGAATTAAACTAGAAACTTACAAGTAATTAGTCAAAAATACATTTCCATATATTCATTTTGCATTTATTTAGCAGGCAGATATGTACACCTGAATATGAGCTGACAAATGTAATCATGTTTTAGCACTGTAAAATCTTCATGAAGAATAAATAAAGACCTAAAAACACTAGTGAACTTCACACAAAGGCTACTTCTTATCTGTATGCACTAATAAACAGTGTTTCTTTGCATTTGGACTAGGGCTGGGCGATATGGCAAAAAAGTAATCTCGATAATTTTTTCCCATATCGATCGATAACGATATATATTTTGATATATAAACTGTCAATGCTGCCAGCTTTAAAAGAGTATCCCAACTATGACTGAAGCCACAAAAAATTGAGGGTTTATTAATTAAATTTTAAAGTATAGTTTATTAACAAAAACAGATTACACATTTGGCCTTAAAAAATTAAGACGACTTACTAACTTAGCGTGTGACTTTTAATTATAAACAAGCCCGAAATACACCGGGACTCTTATTTTGAAATGTCTACACAATTGCAGGCTGATCCTTCAGATTCTTACAACCATCTAAAACATTTTATATAAAAGCCATAAAGTAGACATTTGGATAATTCATCAAGTTCATTAGCAATCGCTTGGCATAAATCTGCACTTTTCATTAATTGAGAATCACTTTGAAGCAGTCTGAAACGCTGCTGTGTGAGCATGTAGAACGCGGATACAAAAGTATGAGAGGATAAAAATAATAAAAGCATAAATGTGTCTCCAAATATACTTGGGCGGCCGTTAATATACCTAATCTGCGCCTGGTCGCTTTTCAAATAACCAAACCACTTCCATATAACTGAATTAGTGCTACCTTTTTTGTTGACAATTTCATCATTTTTGGATAATAACTCGAGGTTAGTTTCACTTTCGTCGCTGCTTCCACTCATTTTTGTCGTCCTTGTGTCGAGTTTTCTTTGCAAAGTGTCGTAGGAAATTGACTTTGTTCTTTGACGTGAACGTTTAAAGTTGCACGCTGATTGGCTGTTGTCGCATTTTTACACACCATTTATTGTCATTATTTATTTGGCCTTAAAAAAGACATATGTGACTCATTTGCATACACTTTTCTAAGCTCTCACTGCACTGTAAATTTATCAAAAATTGTTTGCAAAATGTTTTTATGAAGCAACATAAAATGTAGTGAACTCATCTGTTATTTAGGAAAAAAACAAGTTCAACACAAACAGGCCTTAAATTTTGGCTTTGCCATGACAAAGTACGTTTTATAATTTCATCTAGTTATTTTTTCCATGTTTATACATTCATGATTTCATATTTGAAACATGCATTCTTCAGCATTAATATCACACGTACTGATGCAATGTGTTCAATCAACACAGCGCTAGAGAAATAACGGAGCTTTCATTGAGAGTGATGTTTATTGTGGTGTTTGGAAGAGGCAGAGAGCACGGACACACGGGAAGAACAGAATGGACAGAACGTGAGAGCATATGTGTACTAGATATGATAACAGGACGAGAAAGAGTAAGAAACATTGCTGAATTTTAATGTCTGTTTGAACGGTGGGGAACTTTGGCAGAACTCAGAAGGACAGGCTCTGTTCCAAACCCTAGTGCGCTTCCCTGTTGTGCTGTTTTGTACAACAAATACAATATTCAGACAACATGCAGATATTTGAGTGACTGAGTTTATAATCGTATAAATCCCTACACTTGACCACGCTCTGATCATCAATGAAAGGGAAGTTGCGCTAGTCTTTGCTTCCCTATTGTGACGTATTTCTGAGTGAAACTGCTTTGCAAACAAGAACAAATGTAGGGCGGGGCTTGATTTTGTCTGTGGGGAATTGATTGGACGGTTGTGGTGAGCGAAATAATTTTTATTTTATAAAGTAATTTGTCATTAATTACTCACCTTCATGTCGTTCCACACCCGTAAGACCTTCGTTCATCTTCAGAACACAAATTAAGATATTTTTGATGAAATCCGAGAGCTTTCTGACCTCCCAAAGACAGTAACATTATTACCACTTTCAAGCTCAAGAAAAGTAGAGATCTTTAAAATAGTTCATGTGACTACAGTGGTTCAACCTTAATGTTATGAGGCGACGAGAATACTGCAAAAAACAAAACAAAAATAACGACTTTCACATGGAGTTGCATGGTCTATTATCGCTGCACACATGGTCACACGGACTATTTTAATGATGCCTTTACTACCTTTCTGGACCTTGAAATTGGTTATGACTTTGCTGTCTTCTATGGAGGAGTCATATGCCTCTCGGATTTCATCAAAAATGTGACCCTGTACCCATGGGCGGATTCTGGCAAATGCCAGAGGGGCCGGACCATTTTTTTAAAATGTGGGCCGGTCAGTTTTATTTTGAATATATATAAATAAATAGTTTTTACAGGCCAACAGCGCATAGGACAGGTTTTTATTGCTAGCACAATTTCACGATTTTATAATAATATTAATAATAATAAATGTTTAGAAATGGCCAGCCCAGTCGGCAACGGCCAGCCCGGTCCCGAGATGGGCCGACCGCCCCCTTTAGTTACTGTTGCTATATATCCAACAAGCCATGGCGCTCTCATGCCATACATCAGCTCTGTCAGAGTGAAAAATACATTGGAGCAAAGAGGACACTGAAAATGTGTCGACAGACAAGAGAAATTTAAACAATAAATACCGTTTTGTGGCTCTTTAATGTGTCTTGACAGATTGCTGTAGCACCTCAGTCAGTTCAAGCAGCCCGTGACACACCATTTTTAAAATTCAAGTCCACGAAGTTAATCTAACTGCTTGTCGGACATAAATATGGATACGGCATTATGATTGGTTAGATCGCCTGTCAATCAAACTCAGTTAAAATCAAGCACGTCATCAGAGAGAGAGCGAATAGTCAGTTATAGTTAGAAAAAAAGGAAAAGCGGTGGAGAAAAGGTTCGAGAAATCAAAAAAAGGCTCTTAAGTCCGACGCTGCCAAATGCCTAAAATTAACCGAACTCTTATCAAAGGGTTTAAATTCGGCTGCTGCAGCGGAGGACAGTGCTGTAGAGGTAAGAAAAAACAGAAAATACAGCTAGCTCAAGTCATTGAATGCAATTCACGCTACTTTGCTCCAGTTTTTTTTTTTTTTTTGTATTAAACAGTTGTAAGCGTAGCATACAACCCCCCGTATGTTTTAAAATGTCATTGCTTTGTAATAATAGAGTGCCTCAGGGATGACGCATTTTTGTAGGCAAAATCCGGAAGCGAGTTAGCATTGTAGGACTTCCGGTTCCAACGGCGTCAAGTCTATGGGTTTTTTGAATGGGTTTTTGCTAAATCGCCTGAAATAAGGTCTGTGGTTAACAACGCCTCTAAATACGTTCACGTTTTGATCTATGACATAATACACACCAGTTATAACCCATTTGTGATTTTTTAAACTTTTACTGTGTCTTAAAATCGGCGGTTGCTAACAAATTGCTAAAAGGGACTACTTCCTTTGGCGGGGACTTTAGACGTCATCATGACAAACAGGACATTTGGACACCATTTCTCATGAAAAAGTGGATAAGTATTCATAACAGCACAGATCATAATCAGCGAGCATGTTTTTAAATAGAGTTGTTTTCTAAATACAGTTTGAGGAAGCTTGGTGGTGACGCCGTTGATCCGCCACCATGGTGTGCTGTAGTCCGTTTATAGCCTACTGTTAGCCTTTGATATCTGACCACTTTATTTAGGCTTCAAAATCTATAAATGTTGTGTTAACTTGTAAAGATTATCTTGATAGACAAAACGTGTAAGTGTCATAACCCTTTGTTAAACACAGAGCTTATTTTCTGTGATTTTCCAAAAGTCTATGGGAAAAATGAATAGGCTTTTGATCGAGAGAACCCGTGCGCCGCTAACTTCCAGGTTGGCCTACAAAAACGCGTCATCCCTGGGGCACTCTATTGGTCACAAGTGTTAGCTAGCCTGTAACTGAATTACATGACTGAAATATATAAGATGGGATTTAGGGTAAACAGACTGCTGTACGCTACTTGCAATATAGTCAAAAACATATAGCAACCCAGGTGAAAAAAGTACACTTCCATAATGTACTTTCACGCACTAATTTTGTACTTAATAGATTGTTCTTAATTTTGTACTTCCATAGTATTTTTTTAATAAAATTCTTCTTTAGTACTTCTTAAGATAATCTTAAGAATATTTAAGTGTACTCAACTGTGCTATTTTGAGACACCATGAATTAGAACTAAAATGTGCTTTTAACATACTATTTCTGTATTTGTAGTGTTATGGGTTCAAGTGTACTACAAGTGGTAACTAAATTGTGTCTCAAAATAGCACAGTTGAGTACACTAAGATGTTCTTAACATTATCTGAAGAAGTACTAAAGAAGAATTTTTAGTATATTAAAGTACAAAATTCATGTGTGAAAATAGCACTTTAAGTACATTATGGAAGTGCACTTTTTTCACCTGGGAATGCGCGTGTCCGTGGGTGTGGTAATGTGGGCTGGTGTGGCTACAGTGCCAGGGCTGAATGTCCGCCCCTTACTGTACCACAAAACCAGTCATTAGGGTCAATTTTTGAAATTGAGATTGATACATCATCTGAAAGCTGAATAAATAAGCTTTCCATTGATGTATGGTTTGTTTGTTAGGATAGGACAATATTTGTAAGTATTTAAAAATCTGGAATCAGAAGTTGCAAAAAAAAATCTATATAATGAGAAAGTCGCCTTTAAAGTTGTCCAAATGAAGTCCTTAGCAATGAATATCCACTCACAAAATGTTTTTTTTAATATTCACGGTAGAAAATGTACAAAATATCTTCATGGAACGTGATCTTTACTTAATATCCTAATGATTTTTGGCATAAAAGAAAAATCAATAATTTTGACCCATACAATGCATTGTTGGCTATTGCTACAAATATACCTGTGTGACTTCTGACTGGTCCAGGGTCACAAATATCTTCATTTGTGATCTGAAGATGAACGAAGGTCTTGCAGGTTTGGAATGACGTGAGGGTGAGTAATTAATTACAGAAATTTCATTTTTGGGTGAACTAACCCTTTAACTGAAATAAATTATATATACAGGTGCTGGTCATATAATTAGAATATCATCAAAAAGTTGATTTATTTCACTAATTCCATTCAATAAGTGAAACTTGTATATTATATTCATTCATTACACACAGACTGATATATTTCAAATGTTTATTTCTTTTAATTTTGATGATTATAACTGACAACTAAGGAAAATCCCAAATTCAGTATCTCAGAAAATTAGAATATTGTGAAAAGGTTCAATATTGAAGACACCTGGTGCCACACTCTAATCAGCTAATTAACTCAAAACACCTGCAAAGGCCTTTAAATGGTCTCTCAGTCTAGTTCTATAGGTTACACAATCATGGGGAAGACTGCTGACTTGACAGTTGTGCAAAAGACGACCATTGACACCTTGCACAAGTAGGGCAAGACACAAAAGGTCATTGCAAAAGAGGCTGGCTGTTCACAGAGCTCTGTGTCCAAGGACATTAATAGAGAGGCGAAGGGAAGGAAAAGATGTGGAAGAAAAAAGTGTACAAGCAATAGGGATAACCGCGCCCTGGAGAGGATTGTGAAACAAAACCCATTCAAAAATGTGGGGGAGATTCACAAAGAGTGGACTGCAGCTGGAGTCAGTGCTTCAAGAACCACTACGCACAGACGTATGCAAGACATGGGTTTCAGCTGTCGCATTCCTTGTGTCAAGCCACTCTTGAACAACAGACAGCGTCAGAAGCGTCTCGCCTGGGCTAAAGACAAAAAGGACTGGACTGCTGCTGAATGGTCCAAAGTTATGTTCTCTGATGAAAGTAAATTTTGCATTTCCTTTGGAAATCAGGGTCCCAGAGTCTGGAGGAAGAGAGGAGAGGCACACAATCCACAGTCAGTGATGGTTTGGGGTGCCATGTCATCTGCTGGTGTTGGTCCACTGTGTTTTCTGAGGTCCAAGGTCAACGCAGCCGTATACCAGGAAGTCTTAGAGCACTTCATGCTTCCTGCTGCTGACCAACTTTATGGAGATGCAGATTTCATTTTCCAACAGGACTTGGCACCTGCACACAGTGCCAAAGCTACCAGTACCTGGTTTAAGGACCATGGTATCCCTGTTCGCAATTGGCCAGAAAACTCGCCTGACCTTAACCCCATAGAAAATCTATGGGGTATTGTGAAGAGGAAGATGCGATATGCCAGACCCAACAATGCAGAAGAGCTGAAGGCCACTATCAGAGCAACCTGGGCTCTCATAACACCTGAGCAGTGCCACAGACTGATCGACTCCATGCCACGCCGCATTGCTGCAGTAATTCAGGCAAAAGGAGCCCCAACTAAGTATTGAGTGCTGTACATGCTCATACTTTTCATCTTCATACTTTTCAGTTGGCCAAGATTTCTAAAAATCCTTTTTTTTGTATTGGTCTTAAGTAATACTCAAATTTTCTGAGATACTGAATTTGGGATTTTCCTTAGTTGTCAGTTATAATCATCAAAATTAAAAGAAATAAACATTTGAAATATATCAGTCTGTGTGTAATGAATGAATATAATATACAAGTTTCACTTTTTGAATGGAATTAGCGAAATAAACTTTTTGATGATATTCTAATTATATGACCAGCACCTGCACTTACAAAATAAACTTATTTTATTACAGCTAGTTGCCAAGGCAACATATTTTTCATTTAGTTTAACTTGATATACTAAAATAATTAAAACTGAAAAATAATAAAAACTATATAGACGCATCAAAAAATGATGAAAAAACAAAACTTTAAAATGAAAATTCTAAAAAATAAAACTAATTCAAAATATTAAAATAGTATCTCAATGATACTAAAATAACACTGGTGTATGTGTGTGTGTGGGAATGTTGGGAAGCATGATGGGAAGGCAGATGGTCTCCTCATGAGGGACGTCTCGTCCAGATGGCGTGTGTGTGCGTGTTGTGGTGTTACAGTGACTTACACACAGAAATGCTGAAGAGCAAAATAACCCAATGTCTCATGTAACCGCACACAATCAGACTCGCTCTGCGCTGAGATCTGGACTCTGGTTCATTAGTGGGTCACCGCTGGATATTTGGACCCGTCTGCATTTGTTTTGGACCTGCAGGAGAAGCAGGTGAAACACACGGCGAGACGTCAACATATTCGAACACTCGAGTGGATCAGGATCGGTCAGGATGGGCGGCTCACGGTTTGCCCGCTGCACCTCGCTGCTCGCTGGGCTCCTCTGTCTGATGGGCCCCCTGCTGGTTTGGGGCCAAAATGACACGGAGCCCATCGTGCTGGAGGGAAAGTGTTTAGTCGTGTGCGACTCCACTCCGACCACAGAGCCGGCCGGGAACGCTTTGGGAATGTCGGTGCGCTCCGGAAGCGGCCGCATCGCCTTCTCGGCCGTCCGGAACAACAACCACGAACCGTCTGAGATGAGCAACCGCACCATGACCATATACTTTGACCAGGTAACAATGCGTGAAATATGCAATGATGCTTTAGCTGTTTTATCAGCAGCGCGTGAAGCAACCAGTGTCTTTTTGTGTTCTGTTGAAGGTTCTGGTGAACGTTGGCAGTCATTTTGATCCGGCACGGAGCGTTTTCCTGGCTCCTAGAAAAGGAGTGTACAGCTTCAGTTTCAATGTGGTCAAAGTCTACAACAGGCAAACAATACAGGTGAGTCCAAAGATCCTGGTCTCTTATGAGAAACTTCATTTTTATGTCTTTTTCTAGCCTTTATTTCTACAGTGCTTTATATAATACAAACTGTTTCAAAGAAGCTTCACAGAGATAAGCAGGAAAATAACGTTCCAAAATGATAAATGATCCACAGTTTATTTCACATAGACTGATGTTGTGATGAAAAAATGACCTAAGTATTGAGAAATGTGCCCTAGCAATTATATATATAAAAAAAAAGGTTGTAAAATATAATATTGCAAAATCATTAAAAGTCTTTACTTTCTGACTCTCCGCCCAGGTGAGTCTCGTGATGAACGGTTGGCCGGTGATCTCCGCCTTCGCTGGCGATCAGGACGTGACACGTGAGGCGGCGACCAACGCCGGTCTGGTTACCATGGAGAGAGGAGATAAGGCCTACCTCAAACTGGAGAGAGGAAACCTGATGGGCGGCTGGAAATACTCCACCTTCTCTGGGTTCCTTGTTTTTCCTCTATAGAAATAGAAGTTTACGTGGAAAATAGAGACATTGATAGAAAGAGCAAATTCAGCAGAGAAGTTTGTAGGAGAAAGAGTTCATAACGATGATTCTTCAGCCTGTTCTTTTCATGTAGGCCTACTTACCTTCGCTGATGAACTTCTTTCTTCTGCAACCTTTCTTTTTTGCATGAACCTGCTTGTTAATATGCGATTAAAGAGGCTATATGTAGAATTTAGAAACATTTGTTATTAGTGACACCGGTGGCCGTTCAATGAACTGCAGCAGCAACTTACTGCTCGCACTCGTGCACACGTGATGCACAAGAGACTGGTCTCGTTTTTTAAGTTTCATTACATGCTGTTCACACATTGGCTTAAAAAAAAGAAGCAATTAATGCTCAAATTCATACATATAGCCCCTTTAACGTTATATTGCGCTTTCAGGGTACAAAATGGGATATAAAAATGCTTGATTTTCAACAAATAATCAGTGAAAAGTGCTGAACCTTCAGAACGTGCAGATCATAACCTCAGGATGTCAAACTAAATATAATTTGAGCTCTTCTGTTTTAATTTTGTTTGGGGTTTGTAACCTCGTAACCTGAATTTAGGACAAAGTTTAGAACCCTGATTTTTTGTCATTTTCAAACAAACATATTAAACGGAAATAAAATGTCAAGAAAAAACACTTGGTTGGTTGGGGAAACAAGGGAACACAAAAAAAGTGTGTATGTGGACTGCAAACAAAATGTGGAACTCAGATATTATGTTTTTGTTAATTAAACTGAATAATTATAAAAAATTTCAAATATCAGTTCAACAGATTATGTCACAATGATTTTAATTGTTAGATGCAGTTGAGTCGTCTGAGCTTGGACAGGCCAAAAAACATCAAATTTAAGGGAGGGATCCAGACATTTTGTGTGTTTAAAACAAATCTTTTCAACTAAACAATAAAATTTTGATGTCTTGAAGCATGAAAGACTCTAGATTGGAACTTCCTTTGTTTTTAAAAAAAATATAGGTTTATAATTTCGGCCATCATATCGATAAATGGTCATTACAAAAATAATTACCAATTTTCATGATATTCTGATAAATCCCTATAAAACATTTTAAGGCAAAATGTAAGTGTTACTGAAGTAGAGAAAAAAACTTTTCTGGATAGTTTTGAGACTTTGGTCTATTTTGTTTCCAAAGTGGAAAGAAAACATCCAAAATACACATTTACGCATTTATTTTATCGCACTTTATCTATTTGCTTCTGTTGATTACAATGCATATTTTTAAAGGCCGTTTTCAGAAAAGTTTTTTTCTCCACTTCAGTAACACTTACATGCACCAAAACTTACAATTTTATTCCTATCTATATTCTGAAGGTTTTTACTGTGGGGTTTGTTCATATATCATTCACCTGATTTTATACAACATTTTATTCCTTTTTCTGTCCGTTGACAGTATTTTCTGATTTATGGAGTGATAAAAAAAGAACTCCAAAATCCCCTCTGTAAAAACCTTTAACTCTAATATGTAAATGAAATCAAACAAGAATTTTGAACCCGTCTTTACCCAGTGTTCAGATTTAAATTCCGGAAATATATGCAAGTGTGTGCATATTTAATTAGATGTTTCAATTGCAAGTAACATTTCAGAGAACCCGTAATACAAAACAGTTATCTTAATGTACATTGATTAATCAATCGGGTTATGTTTAGTAACATTTCTTACCCTATTCACCTGTAGTGTCTTGCCTTAAAATCGACTCATGATTCATCTTTTTTCATTCTGCCATGAAGGTCAGAGAGTAAACGGACACAAGTGGCTGCAGTGTCTATTTATCATCATTATCTGCCATCTGTTGTTCTGGCTACAGACGTCAGAGCCAAAGAAGCAACTTCCTCCAGACCGTCCGAGGACAGCAGGTCTGAGAGTCGATGCTGGCGGCACGATAAAACTCACACTCTTTTCTGGCACCGCATGATCTCTGTTTGTCATGAGGCACCTAACGGAATTATTTAGCATATTAAAAGGGAATGTCAGTATTAGGTATATGCATGGAAATCGTAACTATTTAAGATGTGGCAATTTTGTATGAAATCACATGACGTGAATCATACTTTTAGAGCATTTATGTCGGTAAGGATTGAAGGAAATGCCCTCAAATGGTTTTCTTCTTATTTATAGCACAGAAGTTCTATAGTATATTGGGAAAACATCATTTCTCAGATTCTGCAGTCTGTGTTTGTGGGGTTCCTCAGGGGTCAATTCTGGGGCCCATACAGATTTTTTTGTACATGCTACCACTCGGCCGAACCACTTTTAACTTTTACAAAATGCAGCAACTAGGCTTTTGACTGGGACAGGAAGCAAGTCAGAGTTTCAATGTATTTTGGGTTTGGTGTTTTATGTTTTTGGTTCTTTGTTATTTATGCTGTTGAAAAGTAGTTTTAATGGAAAGCACTTTGGTCAACTTGAGTTGGCCAAAAACCTCTTAACCGTCACCCCCCTTTTTGAGCATAGATGTGAAAATGCACTATACTTTTTTGCACATATGGTAGTGCAAACAGGGTTGTAAATCATTCAAAAAATGATTTGAAAGCACTTTAAAAAAGTGCAAAAAAGTTATAAATGTTTAAGTTTACTGTAAAACAAATGTACTGTACTAAACATTTTTATTTTAAACAAAATATATATTTTACAAAACAATTTTTACTCTAAAATTGCTACAAAATCAAGGCCATATGTCTAACCACGTTGTGTTCCAAATTTGAAGTTCCCATGAGATTTTCTTTAGGCGTAGTACCAAAAATATCTACCGAGTGACACCCATATTCCATTGAATTTTGTTTATATGTTCTCCTGTAACAAATGAATACATTTCTGTCACAATATCACTTCTATCACAAAACAGTTGCCAAATATGGAAACTTGAGTCTCAGACCTTTCCGATGATATGTGTTTTGTCCAGATTAGAGAAAATTTTGATTATCAAATATTTAAAATAAATTTTGAAATTTGAAAACATGACACCACCCACTAGGGGGAGGTGTTCGCTAAAATGTTTTTAGGTACTGTTCGAATTAAGAAGGTTTGAATTAAGAAAAGTAAGCTTTCAAATGATACCTAATTTATGATGACTATTAAAATATGTAATAGGAAAAAAAGGCAATAAAACATCCCGAAAGTGGGACGGTGACAGTTGCTATACAAATAAATAAATATGAAAATTGTAAGATTTTTAGGAAAAAGTTTAGCATGATATTTAGCATGATGTAAACATAACCGTCAGCAGATTGTACGAAACCTTGCATGCAAAATTACACTGAAATGCTAAGACTACAGTAGCTTTAGCTACCAACTCGTAGAAACGAAGTTACGAATTGCAACAACCACATTTTTGATTAGTTGGTTGGTTGTCTAGGTGATATATAAACGTGCAAACACAATTACCGTTGCTCAGTGAAATCCAGCCATTCCAGTAGGAATCAGCGCGATCGGGAATATCGTAAGGGCGAGTTCTGCGCAGATTTCGCTCGTATTCAAATTCGCCGAGCTGACCTACAGAAACTAACCTGCTTGGTATGAAAGTGTGAGCTGTGCTTCATACATCGCTATGATTTTGACAATTATGATATCGATATACGATATTGACAACGGACCTGTTTTTGCACGTGGAATTTCACTGAAATATCATTAGTGTTACCGTAGCTTTAGTTGCCAGTTTAAGTTACAAATTGCAACAACGACATTTTTGAGTAGTCGGTTGGTTGTATAGTGGATCCACGGAAAAGTTCAGAGAAAATAACATTTAATATGAAAATGGATATAAACAATATAACCAAATCACTATAACAAAATAAATAGCCTAAGATACAGAATTTGCCATTGCATTTTTATTCTGATTTCTAACGACAGGTCTTTAATGAGGAGATTATTGGCTCTTTAGTAAATTATATTTTGTTCCTCTTCAGGTTTATACAACTATAGTGGCCAAAAAAAGGATATAATGTCAAATATTTTCCAAACAATATTGTACATGTACCTGTATTTTTAGCATTTTTGCTGAAGAAATTGTCAGTTAAGAAAGGCACAAATAGTGTCTAGCATTAAACAGGAATAAATACCCAAGCACGTCTAACCGTACAGAATGTGTCTTGTGTAAACGCGGTTGCCGACTTGATGATGGTTTTCAAGGGAACTACCGTCAGTTTCTATTCTTACCGCAGCCACCCACCCGTTTCACAGCATTTTGTCCAGAGCACCAGGAGAGATACGACACGGTGCTGATGATACAGCTCAGATTCCGGTGAGACAGATGGGAAGATGGGATTGGGAAGGTTATGATGCCAGGAGCCTGCTGACTAAACCACACGCACTGTCACTCCTGATTAGAGCAGTGGATCCTCCTCGTCGCGTGACAGTACGAGCTTCATCTGACAATAAAGCGCAGGGAATATCCAATACATACTCAAGACACATCTTGGAAAAAAATATAGAAATTTAATCAAAGGTAGAAAAGTACTTTGATAGCTAGTTACAGTAGTTGATTGTTAAAACAGTCACATGTCCCAAAGATGACGCTTGAATATGATCAGAATTCGAATCTCATTGATTCACATATTCAGGATCATATTTCTTGGGAAACCCATTTCTGCCATCTAAGAAAAAAAAATCTTAATTATGACATAAAAAGTTGAAATTATGACACATTAAGTGATAATTATGACAAACTATTACAAACTAATAATTATGAGATAAAAAAAAAAAATCTCGACACCTACATATGACTAATTATGAGATTAAAAGTGTCAAAATGATGAGTATTTGATGATAAATTAATTTTTTTATTTTGTTTATTATAATTAATGACTTTCGACTGTCAATTTCGATTCTTTTGCCACTATATTGACCTTTTGCCTCATAATTATGACTTAATATGCCATAATTTAGCCTTTTTTTGTCATGATTATGGTTTACAAAAGCATGATTTATATTCTTATGTGGCGGAAATGGACTTACGGATATTTCACTTCAAAATCAAAAGAAAGATAGAAAGAAATTATATATTTTGAATAAAGAAAATTAAAACTTTTAGGAGCATCAGATTATTATTTTTTATTTTTTTTGCATTGTGACATTTTCATGACAGTTAAACACATTTTCACAATTTACTCTCATTATTGTAACGCAAAAAATCTAATATTTTTCATATTATATTAATATGAAGTGCACTTATATATATATATATATATATACACTATTGTTCAAAAGTTTGGAACCACTAAGATTTTTAATGTTTTTAAAAGAAGTTTCGTCTGCTCACCAAGGCTACATTTATTTAATTAAAAATACAGTAAAAAACAGTAATATTGTGAAATATTATTACAATTTAAAATAACTGTGTACTATTTAAATATATTTGACAAAGTAATTTATTCCTGTGATGCAAAGCTGAATTTTCAGCATCATTACTCCAGTCTTCAGTGTCACATGATCCTTCAGAAATCATTCTAATATGCTGATTTGCTGCTCAATAAACATTTATGATTATTTTCAATGTTGAAAACAGTTGTGTACTTTTTTTTTCAGGATTCCTTGATGAATAGAAAGTTCAAAAGAACAGCATTTATCTGAAATACAAAGCTTCTGTAGCATTATACACTACCGTTCAAAAGTTTGGGGTCAGTAAGAATTTTTATTTTTATTTTTTTGAAAAGAAATTAAAGAAATGAATACTTTTATTCAGCAAGGATGCATTAAATCAATCAAAAGTGGCAGTAAAGACATTTATAATGTTACAAAAGATTAGATTTCAGATAAACACTGTTCTTTTGAACTTTCTATTCATCAAATAATCCTGAAAAAAAATATTGTACACAAATATTTTGTACAATTGTACACAATAAATGTTTCTTGAGCAGCAGATCAGCATATTAGAATGATTTCTGAAGGATCATGTGACACTGAAGACTGGAGTAATGATGCTGAAAATTCAGCTTTGCATCACAGGAATAAATTACTTTGTGAAATATATTTAAATAGAAAACAGTTATTTTAAATTGTAATAATATTTCAAAATATTCCTGTTTTTACTGTATTTTAAATTAAATAAATGCAGTCTTGGTTAGCAGATTAAAACATTAAAAATCGTAC
>RJVU01053642.1:114187-127503 GCA_003731715.1 Anabarilius grahami | reverse complement strand
GAAAGATAAATCATGGATTTAACGGATGAGGTAAAGTTTTATAAATGTTGTGTTTGATGTCATAATTTTATTATATTGAATTAGACCCGAGTAATGGAAGGTTTACAATTTTTAGTCATAGATGTTAGAATGTTTGTCCAATTCGATGGTGTGGTACAGCACAGTTTAAGTGTTCAAATCAATAATAATAAATGTTATTTTGAACTTACCAATATCATTTGCAGTAATAATTGATTCATATTTCTGTATAACACTAACTGACTAACTGTATTTATTTACATTGTTTAACTTGTCAGGTGAAATAAGGCAGTGTAAATAAATCAGTAAATAACCAAATGCAATAACACTGCACCTGCATAAACTTTAGTCTTCAAGAAAACACATTTTTAATATATAAAATAAAGCATGATGAATTGCAACTTCATTATGACCTAAGAATATGCACTTCACATAGTTATGTAAACTATTAAAAACATTTGATATATTTTAAATTGTATATAAACGATTACCACTTGTTCAACAAATATATACACTCGTGTACATTCAAACACAATAAGTGGGCATACATAGCAAACGCGAGTTCAACGATTTGCGCGAGTAGATTACATACAAAGTCAATGCAAAGACGCGATCAGACTATGGATCAGACGCGTCCTCGCGCGGGTCTAGAGACGCGATGCCCCGCGTTTGGCGTGTATGCCTCTTGTCCCAAACTCTTCTTGGGTCGTTTGGTTGGCCCGTACGCTTACGGGAGCTGTCCTTGTCGACAGAACCAGCGGCAGATGGTAAACAGTAATTATGTTCCATAAATAAGTAACACAATCCACCATAAAACGTGCAAGAAGTAAATAAGGAACTGCTTGAAGCAAGCTAGTGGTATGCTGGACGCTACGTCCGCATTTGTCCACGACACTGTTGTCATGTGGTTTCTACGTCAGTAAAGGCGGTAACAAAGGGTAACTGACGTCATTGACAGGCGACTGCACTGCCCCGTGTCACTGTTTAGAATGGGAATTTTCTCATGATTTACAAGTAGTTGAAAACATTAGAGATATTGTTAGTAATCAGCTGGACAAAATATATAACACTAGCCTAGTGGCTTTTGGATATTTTACTGCGAATATCTTACATATTGTACCTTTAACTTTTAAGACTAGTCTAAGTGGTTTATGCAACCGTAACCGTGGGAGTAACCATGCATATGGCCTATTTATGACACCCAGTTATAGTTAAAAAGTCATATGACATAATAAGTCATAAAAAGTCGAAATTCGGACAAATTTTCTTGGGATAAAAAAAAAATATCCCATCGTAATTTCGACTTTAATGTCTTAATTATAACTTTTTAAAGTCATAATTTTGACTTTTCACTTGTGTCATATTTGACATATTTATATTTATGACACTTATGTCATAATTGAGTTTTTTCTTCTTATGTAGTATTTCTAGTAGAAATTGGCATACAGATCATTGGAACACAATGTCAGTTTCTTCATTTTATATAGTACATTTTTATAGGCATAGCCTACATATCGATTGCAAATCCCTCATTCACTTCTCACATAAGCAAAGAAGAAGAAGAAGAAAACTAAACATGACTTTCCTTTTGAAAGAATGTGGGTGTTTTTGCTTTGTGCTTTTTAATGTTATGCATTTACTTGTTCCTCATTAAAAATGTTAATAAAAAAAATAATGTGAACAATAGAATAAACGATCTTATAATGGCAGCTGATGAACTTTATACCTGTCACTGCTGTTGCTTTAACCGGATGTGGTTTTTCGTCAGTGGAAATTCCCTCAAGAAGAGACTGAATCTGAGCGAATTCATAATAAAGTCTGTGAGGAGAGACTTCATGCGTTTTTCACTGGTTTTCACAGACTGTGCTGTGTTAAGTGTTGTGGCATCGCTTCAGCTCAGCAGTCGTGTGTTTGGCGTCGTCAGAGGAACGCAAGCGAACACTATCGCGCGCGTCGCGTTCCCGGTGCGCGTCCCTCGCGTCAGTTACGGTAGAATCTCGTTACAAAGTTTCCCTCAGTTTCATTTTAGCAACAATCATCATGACCTGCTCTGAATGTGGACAGACGAGTCTCCCCGAAGCTCGGGCTGATTTCTGAAACAAGACGAGCCTTTAATAACCTAAAGGACTAAATCCAGATCGTGTTTCGAGTTTATAATTCAGATCGCCAGAAACAGACGAGCAGTTTAAAGTGAAGCGATTATGGTAAGAAGCGTGTTTACTGTCCTTCAGTCCCACATATTTGACATATTACTAGTTTATTCGTCTGTTTTTTAGTTTGTCTAGAATTCCCCGTCAATCTGTTTCTGTTTCTAGAAACGAATCTTGTTTTCAGTCGCGAGAACATTATTATGCAACAGTTGATCTTTAGTCTTTTGACGATGTTTATGATGTTTAATTGCGTATATGAGTAGTAACCTACTTAATAATTGGATGAATATATTTATGGCTATTTTTTAATATTGTCAATCATCTGAATATGAACAGTCGAAACCGTTTCGAGGTTAATTGATCTAATTCTGTGCCTCTGGAAAACATTGATCTGTGACGTTGAATGTCAAAGTGTTTCGTGTGTCTGTATGTTAATGAGGGGTTTGTGGAAACATGAATGTTTTTAGATTTGTGGGGTCAAAAGCATTGTTTTTATTTTGAGGTGAAATAAAATTAGACATTTAGATGTTTTGACAGTTTAGTTTAATAATTGAATAAAAGATTAATACACGAATATTTACATATTAAATTGTCCATATTTTAATTAATGTTACTAGTGCTATATATAGTTTTTTTTTTTTTTTTTAATCATGGTTATTATTCAATAAATCCATGAATTAGATGTATATTTCAGAACCTATAGGTAAAATGAGTGATATCATTAAGTTTGAATTCATAATGTGGTTATTATGACATATCATTAATTAAAATACGTGCAATTAAATAGGTAAATATTCATATGCCTTTATGTAAGTCATAGAATAAATTTACCTTTCAGATAAATTTCCTTTTTTCTACTTTCTTTGTTAGTCATCAGTTATTTAATTGTTCAACTAAATTGTCAAAATAGCATTTTAAAAGAATAGTTGATTTGGTATTTTAAATTTTTATATATATATGTGTGTGTGTATATACAATATACACACATACACACATGCATATACAGATATATGCTGTATATACGTGTGTGTGTGTGTGTATTATATATATATAATATGTAGGGTATATGTTATATTGGGTAAGTTGACAAATTATGGCATACTAAGTCATATACAGTACAGTCCAAAAGTTTGGAACCACTAAGATTTTTAATGTTTTTAAAAGAAGTTTCGTCTGCTCACCAAGGCTACATTTATTTAATTAAAAATACAGTAAAAAACAGTAATATTGTGAAATATTATTACAATTTAAAATAACTGTGTACTATTTAAATATATTTGACAAAGTAATTTATTCCTGTGATGCAAAGCTGAATTTTCAGCATCATTACTCCAGTCTTCAGTGTCACATGATCCTTCAGAAATCATTCTAATATGCTGATTTGCTGCTCAATAAACATTTATGATTATTTTCAATGTTGAAAACAGTTGTGTACTTTTTTTTTCAGGATTCCTTGATGAATAGAAAGTTCAAAAGAACAGCATTTATCTGAAATACAAAGCTTCTGTAGCATTATACACTACCGTTCAAAAGTTTGGGGTCAGTAAGAATTTTTATTTTTATTTTTTTGAAAAGAAATTAAAGAAATGAATACTTTTATTCAGCAAGGATGCATTAAATCAATCAAAAGGGACAGTAAAGACATTTATAATGTTACAAAAGATTAGATTTCAGATAAACACTGTTCTTTTGAACTTTCTATTCATCAAGGAATCCTGAAAAAAAATATTGTACACAAATATTTTGTACAATTGTACACATTAAATGTTTCTTGAGCAGCAGATCAGCATATTAGAATGATTTCTGAAGGATCATGTGACACTGAAGACTGGAGTAATGATGCTGAAAATTCAGCTTTGATCACAGGAATAAATTACTTTGTGAAATATATTCAAATAGAAAACAGTTATTTTAAATTGTAATAATATTTCACAATATTACTGTTTTTACTGTATTTTTAATTAAATAAATGTAGCCTTGGTGAGCAGACGAAACTTATTTTAAAAACATTAAAAATCTTAGTGGTTCCAAACTTTTGGACTGTACTGTATATAAGATAAAAAGTCAAAATTATGACATTAAAAACTGGAAATTCTAAATTAAATAGACATAAGTTGAACATATGACATTTGAAGTCACAATTTTGACCTTTTATTTTTTTATTTACCGATAATTCTTTATATTTGAAAGCCGATAACCGATATATCGGCCGATAAATCTAAATCAAAATTACAAATATTTCGATTTTTTGAGAGCCTGATTATGAAAACAAGTCTCACTATTAAAAGCCATGTCCCAAGCACACAATTATAATGTTCTCATTATAATTTTATGTAGCTTATATGACGCACTTGTGCTGTACGTTGCAGTATATTTTCCTTTGTGAAGTGATTTTAAATCATATTTCAAGCAATTCAAAACCATAATGGTGATCAGTGTGCATCTGAAGTGTCTCAGCTGAAGGAAATTATCCATTATTTATCAGCTTTAATATATCGGACAAATTTTCTTATCAGGCCGATAACGATAACATTAAAAATGAATATATATCGGCTGATACCGATATGGTGGCCGATATATCGTGCATCCCAATTCCATGTCTAAATGTGTAAAACCACTATTCAAATACAGTGCTTATGTATTATTTGGACTTAAAGTACTAAATTAGCTAGTTTAGTGACTTTTGAAAAGCACTTTTGTTTTAAAGGATTAGTTCACTTTCAAATTAAAATGTCCTGATAATTTACTCACCCCCATGTCATCCAAGATGTTCATGTCTTTCTTTCTTCAGTCGAAAGAAATTAAGGTTTTTGAAGAAAACATTCCAGGATTATTCTCTTTATAGTGGACTTCACTGGAGCCCAAATGGTTGAAGGTCAAAATTACAGTTTACAGCGATCCCAGGCGAGAAATAAGGGTCTTATCTAGAGAAACCTTCGCTCATTTTCTAAAAAAAATTTTTTTTTAATTAATTTTACCCATAAATGCTCATCTTGAACTAGCTCTCTTCTTCTTCTCTATTAGAATTCCGGCAGTGTTGACACTGCTAAGTGTATTAGCAGAAACTAAATTGTCATATTCAATATGCTAGTGCAAGTATATCACAATTAGTTCAAACTTTGACCTGTGGAGGGCAGTAATACACTTAGCAGTGTCTACACTGCTGGAACTCTAATAGAGAAGAAGAAGAGAGCTAGTTCAAGATGAGCATTTATTGTTAAAACTTATATAATTTTTTTAATTATTTTTTTTTTTAGAAAATGAGTGATGGTTTCTCTAGATAAGACCCTTATTTCTCGTCTGGGATCATGTAGAACATTTTGAAGCTGCAATGAAACTGTAATTTTGACCTTCAACCATTTGGGCTCCATTGAAGTCCACTATAAGGAGAAAAATCCTGGAATGTTTTCATTAAAAACCTTAATTTATTTTCGACTGAAGAAAGAAAGACATGAACATCTTGGATGACATGGGGGTGAGTAAATTATCAGGAAATTTTAATTTGAAAGTGAACTAATCCTTTAAGCCTTTCATATCCATAAGGAGAACTTAATATTCCACGTTATAGTCCAGAGCTGGTCTGACTCATAATCACACTGGAGTGACTGTGTCTCTTTCAGTGAGTGTCATCATGGCTCTGTCAGGTCTCACACTGGACGAACGTGGATCCCAGCGGATGGAGCGGGAGGTGGAGGATGAGTTCACCTGTGCAGGTGTGCTGCGGGGGGCGCTGGTGGCGCTGCAGCCCGCCGTGGAGCGAGTCTTCGGGGTGAAGCTGATGATCGGAGCTGAAGAAACACTGTCGGCGCAGAACGGACTGATCTGGCTTCAGCTGCGCGGCTCTGAGAGAGATGTGGACGCAGCAAAGGTGTCTGAACACTTTCAGTTTCTCAACACCTAAACTGAAACATGATCGATAACAGCGCTTTAAAGGGGGGGTTGATTATGATTTCACTTTTTTAACTTTAGTTAGTGTGTAATGTTGCTGTTTGATCATAAACAACATCTGCAAAGTTACGACGCTCAAAGTTCAATGCAAAGGAGATATTTATTTTACAGAAATCACTTTTTAAGGACTACAACAACTACAACTCGGGACTACAACAAGCTTCTTCCTGAGTTAGTGACATCACAAACCCTANCTCTTTCAGTGAGTGTCATCATGGCTCTGTCAGGTCTCACACTGGACGAACGTGGATCCCAGCGGATGGAGCGGGAGGTGGAGGATGAGTTCACCTGTGCAGGTGTGCTGCGGGGGGCGCTGGTGGCGCTGCAGCCCGCCGTGGAGCGAGTCTTCGGGGTGAAGCTGATGATCGGAGCTGAAGAAACACTGTCGGCGCAGAACGGACTGATCTGGCTTCAGCTGCGCGGCTCTGAGAGAGATGCGGACGCAGCAAAGGTGTCTGAACACTTTCAGTTTCTCAACACCTAAACTGAAACATGATCGATTACAGCGCTTTAAAGGGGGGGTTGATTATGATTTCACTCTTTAACTTTAGTGTGTAATGTTGCTGTTTGATCATAAACAACATCTGCAAAGTTACGACGCTCAAAGTTCAATGCAAAGGAGATATTTCTTTTACAGAAATCACTTTTTAAGGACTACAACAACTACAACTCGGGACTACAACAAGCTTCTTCCTGAGTTAGTGACATCACAAACCCTACAATTTGCATAAACCCCGCCCCCGACAACACACAACAAAGGGGGCGGGGCCATGTTGGGCTGCTTTAGAGAAGAGGAAGAGTTGTTGTAGTAGAGTGTTGTTGACATGCCGTCATTTTACGCCGGACTGCTTCACAAACGAGGATCAATTCAACACAAAAGATGAACATGACGGCACATGCTAGTGGATGAGTTGAATCGACTCCACAGCAACTACATAAATTTATCCACTAACCATTCAGAAACGTCCAGTTTCATTCTAAAAGTTCTTCCTGAATCTCTCCATCAGTGTCGACTCCGGTTTGAACAATGTAAGGCTGAACACCGTTACTGACAATCCTCATTTTGGCTGCGTGAGATTCTCCAGCTTTGTTGTTGTTGAGCTGTTAAAGCCCCGCCCTCTTCTGGAAAGGGGGCGGGAGCAGCAGCTCATTTGCATTTAAAGGGACACACACAAAAACGGCGTGTTTTTGCTCACACCCAAATAGGGGCAAATTTGACAAGTTATAATAAATGATCTGTGGGGTATTTTGAGCTGAAACTTCACAGACACATTCTGGAGACACCAGAGACTTATATTACATCTTGTGAAAGAGGGATTATAGGTCCACTGACACCAAGCTTCAGTCAAAAAATATCTTACTAACTAGAATCGATCTGAGGCTTCCATGTAAGATCAGTTCAGAGCCCATAATTACAACATTAATGCCTCTGGTACTACTTTACAATATGGTTTCATTTGTTAACATGATCTAACAATAAAAATAGTCCTAAGGCATTTACTAAACGCAGTTTATGTTAATTTCAACATTTATTAATACAATCAAAAGTATCTGTTAATATTATTTAACTGACGCTAACTAACTTAAACAAAGATTAATAAATATTGTAACATGTATTGCTCATTATTAGGTGATGCGTTAACTAACAGGAACCTACTGTAAAGTATGACCATGTTTTCTATTATTGCTATTGTGAGAATTGTTGATGATTTACTCATCTTGTATATTATGCAACTCTTAGATGTTCGTGAAAGGTGTTGTCAATCAGGAAGCTCAAAAAGAAATCCAGTTTCCTGATGTGCTTCACTGTGTGTTCTGTGGTGCAAAAGGGCTGTTCATGGACTGCCTGATTAAAAACACCTCTGCTCATATAGTGGTAAGTAAAAAGATCATTTACTCTAATGCATTATTTTATGGAATATACGCAAAAGTCTTACTAGTATCTGATTTTGCAGATAGCTTGTTTCTGAATATAAAAATGTCGAGACAATGTAAAGTACTTGCTCCATTTTTGTCATCTGTTGCTCCATTTTTGTCATTGTAAAAGCAGGATGAGGCGGTTTAGTCCCGCCCCTCCTCCATTGTGATTTCTCGGCAAGAAAAAAAGTCTTGCATAAAAAATTTCCATTCTGTTCCAACCTGCTGCATGAACGTGTGTTGTTCTCCACCCCGCCTCCTTCCAGCAATGCCTTTTTACAATGCATGATATAATTTGCATATAGCATCATCCATACATGACTACTAGCACCTTTGTTACTAGAAACTAGGAAAACAGGAAGTGATTGTCTTCTGTGAACATAAAGATGGATATTTCATCAGTAAAAATCATTTTCATTATCAGTATTTGCCTTACTGTCCTGAGAAATATCTAAACATCCTTAAACCAAGATAAAGTTTCTAGGAAATACAAAATAAAACTGTGTAATGTGCAAGATGAAGGTTACCAGAGAAACAAAATAAAAGTAGCATAACTTGTTTTCAATATATGAAACCATTTGAATGTACAGTGTCGTGGCATTTTCATTTTAATTGTGGTTTTTGTCTATGCATGGGAAACTTATGCACTTTTTGATGCCCTTTAGTGGTTATGCAACTTTTATACGTTAGGCCCCAGGAATTTGTATTAGGCAAGATTTGATTCTATGTTGACTTTCGACATCCGTCACATGCACACATTCATTCAGTATTCATTTCTTTAAAGGATTAGTTAACTTTCAAATAAAATTTTCCTGATAATTTACTCACCCCCATGTCATCCAAGATGTCCATGTCCTTCTTTCTTCAGTCGAAAATAAATGAAGGTTTTTGATGAAAACATTCCAGGATTTTTCTCCTTATAGTGGACTTCAATGGCCTCCAAAAGGTTGAAGGTCAAAATTACAGTTTCAGTGCAGCTTAAAAGAGCTTTAAAACGATACCAGACGAGGATTAATAGTCTTATCTAGAGAAACAATCGGCCATTTTCTAAAAAAATACATATTTATATTCTTTATATAAACAAATGATCTCCTTCCAATTGGTTCCGCCAAAACCGCACTTTCGTATTCTTCAAAAAGCTTACGCTGTATGTCCTACGCCTTCCCTATTCTACTTACGGAATGAACGCAGCACCAGTTCCATTTTTTCCGTAAGTAGAATAGGGAAGGCGTAGGACATACAGCGTATACTTAATTTATTTTCGACTGAAGAAAGAAGGACATGGACATCTTGGATGACATGGGGGTGAGTAAATTATCAGGAAAATTTTATTTGAAAGTGAACTATTCCTTTAAGCGCACTTTTGGAAAACTTAACATTTTGATGAACTCTTAAGGTTTTAGTGTGCCCTAACAGATTGTTTTCATAATCAGTGTATTTTATTACTATTCCAAAAATATCTAAGCATCTTTAAAACAAAATAAAGATTACCTAATTAAATTAAAATGCATACAAATGTAAAATATGCTTTTGAATTGTTTACTGTCCCTTAGTAAATCCTGTTGTGTACTTAGAGCATAATGATCCAGATTCTGTAAATGAACACCTGGTTTCCACCTGGTATAAAGATGCGTTTTGGTCGGATCACAAGTGGATGATGCTAAATACAAGTGTAAAACATCTTGAGCTTGTCCACTTGACCACTTCAAGAGGTATTTGAAAATGCATTCGATCGGATTGCTTTCGTAGTGCAGATGCTCATGTGGTCGAATGTGTTCGAACAGCCACTAGACCGCACACTCTCCACCGACTGACCTAATGTGAAAACATAATGGGAAACGCGCTAGCCAGACGGGATTTGAACTTTGCCGGCTGAAGACCCAAGTTTGGTTTGAAGATGAAAAATGTACCAAGCACAATGTTCTCCCACACCATTCATGATTTCTAACACACACTCACAGCGTTTGTTAGAGGACAAAGGAAAGCTGATACTCTCCATATGTTTTCCCATTGTCTCCGGTTGCATTCATAATGTAAATTGTGTGAGCAATGAAAAAACCCATACATGTACCTGCCCATAGACCCTCCCCTCGAAGAAATCATGACAGAATTGGTTGAAAGTGGACAAAAGAGACGGATTAAAACACCAGGTGTAAACGGGAATGCATCTCCCTTGTCTACTTGTGATCCGATCGACCAAAACGCATCTTAATATCAGGTGTAAACAGGGCCTAAACCTTCAATCTCTAAATCTCTCCTGCAGGTGGGATCCCAAGGCTTTCTCCTCATAACTGGACTGGCAGAGCCTGTGGTGAAAGCCTACTCCTTTATTACAGACCTGGTGGAGAAATACAAGAGCAGTCAGGGGCGGCGCATCGAGGCTGGGCTCGGGATAGCGGGAGAATCCCTGGAGTCGCGTCGGGCCTTCAAGTGCCTGGTGGAGAATCTGGAGGACCGCCACACTCTCGACCTGCTGGTGTTACCGGTGATGGTTAAAGAGGCTCTGCTGGATTTGGTGAAGCAGTCTGGATTGGACTCGCATGCAAAACAGTACCAGGAAGGTCTGATCCCATTGGAAGGCAATAGATCATGGGCGATGCAGAGTAGTGCTGATGAAATTGTGCACAGAGGATCAAGTCATAATGCAGAGGACACACATTCCCAGCAGCCGCAATCTTCCTATGACAGAGTTAACGGCACGGATGATTTCAGCAATGAATCCCATAATCCGTTTTCCCGAGGTTTCATCCTCGACACAACACCCTTCGAAATCCCAGAGTCTCCAGAACGAGAAACTGAATCCGAGACGCCTGCCGTTCTGTCATCCTCGGGAAGCACAGAGGAATTCGAGCACCTCCTCACGTTCTTCACCGCGATGGGTTTCACTGAGGACGTGGTGCGCAACGTTCTGGCCCGAACCGGCCCCAAAGAAGCCTCGCAGATCCTGGATTTGATCCAACAGGAGCATGAAAAAACTGACCAGCCAAACCCTCACGCCAAGAATAAAGACAATGCGGTGGGAATCAGTGGAGAAACGCATGAGGCTTTTCACATACCAGAGGCCAGTAATGGAGAAGAAGCGAACGCTCAAGAGGAAGACTTTGTCTTGGGGGTGTTGAAGAAGGCTGCGGCCACTTGTGGATACACTGAGGACAGAGTAATGGAAGTGTATGGCAATCTACCCGAGCTCAAGCCACACGAGCTGCTCATGCAGCTGCAGAAACAAGACGCCAAAGAGGCGAACGGGACGAGAAATGGTAGCAAGCGAGCTGATTGGACGATTGAGTCGAATTCAGTGACAGATATTGAAAAACTCGACATTGGGAGCGGAAAGGGAGCGACAAAACTAGACGTGTCTAAACCACTGAGCATTCACAGCAGCTCTTCATCAGTGAGAGGCCCGCCGCAGACTACGTACTCCTTTGAAACCATTAACCCTGAACCACAACCAATGAATTTGCATGCCCAATCACCTCCACGGAGTATCAAACCAAACATGGATCTCACTTTCCCAAATCTCGCCAACCACACCATCGCGCCCAAACCAAGACCGGGCAGAGCAGGCGCGGCGGCGGCGGCGTCTGTGGTCACGGGACCTCAGCGGTTCCTCGAGAGCCTCAAAACGCCATTTAAACTGCAGCTGTCGGACGAGGCCGGTGACCCCATGCTGCGTCAGGTCATCATCGATGGGAGCAATGTTGCAATGAGGTAAAAACTGCAATATGATGTGTGCTATAGTGGTCAGATTGAGGGTGTGTCTCGGCCGACTCCCTAATTCCCTTGCGATATTGACAAAAAATTATAAATTTTCTGGGAATTTGTCAACATCGGTAATTAGAAGATATTTGGTGTGTTTTTGTGCTGGCTGACTCCCGAAGCTTTTCATATACTTCATATTCTGTGTGGTGGTTAGTTCACAGCAGTGAAAAACTAAATTTCTCAGGGGCATTTTACCATTATTTATAGAAGCTTGTTCCCGCCACTGAATAAAAATATAAAAGATCATTGCGAGTTTAAATCTTGCAATTCTGACTTTATAACACACAAATTCTGAGAAAAGAAGTCAGAATTGCAAGAAAAAAAGTTGAATTACAAGATAAACTCGCAATTATGAGAGAAAAGTCAGAATTGTAAGAAAAAGTCAGAATTGTAAGAAAAAGTCAGAATTGCAAGAAAGTCAGAATTGCGAGGAAAAGTCAAAATTGTAAAAAAAAAAAGTCAGAATTGCAGAAAAAAATGTCAGAATTGCCGGAAAAAAAAGTCAGAATTGCGAGAAAAAAGTCAGAATTGTAAAAAGAAAAGTCAGAATTGCAAGAAAGTAGTCAGAATTGCGAGGAAAAAGTCAGAATTGCGAGGAAGTCAGAATTGCGAGGAAAAAGTCAGAATTGTGAGAAAGTCAAAATTGTAAAAAAAAAAAGTCAGAATTGCGAGAAAAAGTCAAAATTGTAAAAAAAAAAAGTCAGAATTGCGAGAAAAAAAGTCAGAATTGCGAGGAAAAATTCAGAATTGTAAGAAAAAGTCAGAATTGTGAGAAAGTCAAAATTGTAAAATAAAAAAGTCAGAATTGCGAGAAAAAAAGTCAGAATTGCGAGGAAAAATTCAGAATTGTAAGAAAAAGTCAGAATTGTGAGAAAGTCAAAATTGTAAAAAAAAAAAGTCAGAATTGCGAGAAAAAAAGTCAGAATTGCGAGGAAAAAGTCAGAATTGTAAAAAAAAAAAGTCAGAATTGCGAGGAAAAAGTCAGAATTGTAAGAAAAAGTCAGAATTGCCGAAAAAAAGTCAGAATTGCCGAAAAAAAAAGTCAGAATTGCGAGGAAAAAGTCAGAATTGCGAGGAAAAAGTCAGAACTGTGAGAAAAAAGAATTGCGAGAAATAAACTTGTGATTGCGAGAAGAAAATTCAGGATTGCAAGATATAAACTCGCAATTGCGAGGAAAAAAAGAATTGTGAGATAAAAAGTATTTTCAATTATAAATTGAAACGATCAATTATGTTAATTATCAAATATCTTTTCAATTGTTTTATTCCATGGTGAAAACAAGCTTCCATAGTTATTACCTTATTTTATCTTAAAACATTAATAGTTATTGATTAAATGTAAGAATTTGTCATAATCCATTCATCTAATTAGGTTAGAAAAATGCCATTATTATTCAAATATAATTAGATTTCCATTCATCTAATTAGGTTAGAAAAATGCCATTATTATTCAAATATAATTAGATTTAGTTAAATTCTTACATTTAATAATAATATTATAAAATATAACAATGTTTTGTCTGT
>RJVU01053642.1:87293-113975 GCA_003731715.1 Anabarilius grahami | reverse complement strand
TTGCTAATAATAATAATAATAATAATAATAATAAAAAAGTGCAATGTGTCTTGTTTGCTAATAATAATAATAATAATAATAATAATAAAAAAGTGCAATGTTACAAGACAAAATACACTTTTATTTCCTTCCCTGGAAATATAGTTCTTCTTCTCAAGTAAATGTGTCCCGTTTTAAGCATGTTTATGTGTTTGTATTGGAAAACAAGATCAAAATACTGAGGATGAACAGCACTTTTACTCTCGATACTGACTCAAGAAGACATGACGTTACTGATGAGATTACACTGAGCAGCTGATGATGAGTGATACAGTGTGTTCAGGTAGTTTGTAGGGAGTGAATGTTTCAGTGCACTGACTCACATGAAGTGTACGTGCACTTGTGAATGTGATCTGATGAAAGCGCTGGATCTTCCGCAGTCACGGTCTGGGAGTGTTCTTCTCCTGTCGAGGCATCGCTCTGGCCGTTCAGCACTTCTGGGGAAGAGGACATCGCGAAATCACAGTGTTCATCCCTCAGTGGAGGCAGAAGAATAACTCGAAGAATAAAGGTGATGCTCACTTTATGCCTATTTGAACCATAACTATAAAGATTAAAGGGCTGTTTTCCATTCTTTTTCCACTGTAAACACGTGCTAGATGGACGTCTTTGGGGTCTTTTTATTGTCCATCATCAGCTGGAATCGCTTTGAATGTGATTCTAACAATATCATGCCTCTATGTCAGTATCATAATAGTTGGTAGTTACCGTTAGTGATGGGAGAAACAAAGCTTTTCAAAGCTCTGAATCAGTTGAACCAATTGATTCGCAAAACGATTCGCTGTTTCGAAGCGCTCGAAACACCACAGGTTGGCGAACTGCTGGTCACAACTCACAAACTCAGTCCAGACATGTATAATGACTCATTTTACAAGCCAATTGCAAACTTTTTAATGAAAGTGTATGCGATCTACATAATTGAATGCCTTTAAATATGCAGGTTCTGTGAACTCCTTGCTTTGCAGTGCTTGGCAAACTAGGTTAATTAGAAGCATCATTTATCATTATTATGTATTAATTAGATCATTTAAAAATGAGCCTACATTATAAAAACTGACCCGAGATCAGCTAAGAACTATTAGACACTCCAGATCAGTGCCATCTAGCGATGATCAGGGTTTTGAAATCAAACAGTATGACGTAATGAAGCCTTGCTTATGACAGGAACCAAAAAACATGACCTGTGCAGTCTGATTCGAGAACAAACGACTCTTATAAACTAATTATTTTTCATGAATCAGTCAGAAAGACTCAGGAATCAGCCTCAAATTAGTTTATTTGCACTTAAAGTTTGTTTATTGTATTAAATTTGCTTGTTACAACCCAAATTTGGATCAAATATGGACAAACCCAACCATTGGGTAAAAAATGTAATTTAAAAGTTTAACCCAAAGGTTGGGTTTGTCAATGTTTGACCCAAATTTGGGTTGTAACAACCCAGCATTTTTTAGAGTGTAAGCTATTCAATGCAAAATGTCCTGTTTTTATCAGTATTTTTGTCTTATTGCCCAGTTCTAATATACAAAATATACACTTTTTCAGAGAATCTAAAATTAGAGTATTTTGTCAGTGCAGTGAGTCATTTTAAAAGTTTAAATTCATAATAAAAAAAACAAGTGGAAAAATCAAACTGAAAACAAATCTTAATATTTTATGTATGCAGTATTGCTTTTTTTATGTATGCAGTATTAATATGTAGATTCATTATTATTATTTTTTACAGTATTTTTGTTCAAGATGCTTAAAACTAAAAGTTGGAGTAAATTCCCCCTCCCTCCCTCCCTTATAAGGTTTTTTAAATGTTAAAANAAAAAAAAAAAAAAAAAAAGATAATGGAATTGTTATAATGTTTTTAAAATAAAAAAAAATGGAAAAGTTTAATCTGAATCAGAATGATAATGGATAAATTCCCTCTGATTCCCATCGCTAGCCATGATAAATGATATTATTATCTGCTAGCTTGCGTTTTTTGCACAATGCAACACACAAAGGCTCAAATACAAGTCTAAAGAGGTCCAAGGATGCATTTTCCCCTCTAGTCACTCGTAAATTGAGTTGTTCTTCATGTCAGGCCTGAGTGACACTGTAGTTTCTGCCTCACACCCACACACACACACACACATGTTTGTTTTTGTGAATTGTGGGTCATTCCATAGGCGTAATGGTTTTTATACTGTACAAACTGTATTTTCTCTCCCCCTAAACTACCCCTACCCCTAAACCTAACCATCACAGGAAACTGTGCACACTTTTACTTTCTCACAAAAACTCATTCTGTGTGATTTATAAGCCTTTTGAAAAGTGGGGACATGGGGAATGTCCTCATAAGACACCCTCTCCTTGTAATAACTATGTCATACCCATGTGATTATACACATTTGTGTCCTGATATGTCACAAAAACACTCACACACACACACAATCCCGTTATCTCCCATCCCAGCTCCGACAGTTTAACATGACATAGACACCAAAACATGTCTATGATGAGCTCCGAACAACTGATTCCAAACACGTTTCATAAAGCAGTGATTCAGAATCATCCAACGGCGCTTTATTCTCGTGTGACAGCATCATGTGGTTCTGTGTTTTCTGCAGAAAAGCACTACCAGACTGAGCTCCATGATCTGGGCTTCATCTCGTACACTCCCTCCAGAGAGGTCGAGGGGAAGAGAATCAACTCATATGATGACCGGTAATTCATGATTCCTTCTCTGATCAACACAGCCATGTTCACCAGGGATTATTTCATCATTCTGTCATCATTTACTCGAGCCGTTTAAAATCCGCATGACTTTCTTTCTTCTGCAAAACACAAATGAAAGTTCAGTGTTGTTTTGTTCCCAGCGTTCCTCAAAATATTTTCTTTTGTGTTCTGCAGAAGTTAGTTATACAGACATGAGGGTGAGTAAATAACGACAAAGAAATTATTTGTTCAAAATCAAAGATCATCTGAGATATTATGTGAAGGCTTCAAACAACAACTATACATTTTATCATCAGAATTTAAGTTTTTGTGTTTTTAAATCATCATTTGTAAGTGAATACATAAAAAATATTTATACCTAAATTTAAAATGTATATAAATTGCATATAAAATATCCATTCATTTAAATTTCACAGTTTTAACTAAAAAACTTAATGCATATTTGTCAGTCAAAAATCATGGCATAGTTTTATTAATTATCTTCATTTATTTGATTTTATTTAAATAATTGTATTTTCAAAATGCATTTATTCAAATTGCTGAGAATCAGCATAAATATGTTCATTGTAAAAAATTAGATTTTTATGATCATGGTTAAATATAGCTAGCTGTGGAACAAGCAATATTCAGTTAAAATGTATGAGACTGAAGCAAATTGAATTTATTAATGATAAATGTATAAATCTGGTTATTGTGTGTTTAAAATGTTCAGTTTATTACAGAAATCTGACCTGAGCATGCATGTAAATAAATGTTACCTTGTTCTTACCAGTTTCATTTATGTATGACTAACAATATTATATTATATTATATAAATTTTTAGACCATGTTCATATATTTCAACTGATTTAAAATTTTTTCACAATAATTTATGCTGATTCTAAGCCATTTGAATATGCATTTTGAAAATGATTTAAATCAAATCAAATTAAAACTAAGCCATGAAATCCGATCGGTTTCATTTATGTTTCAAATATGCATCACATTTACTTTATTAGTTTATGTTAAAACTGTGTAATCCAAACGGATGGAAGTTTATATGCAATTCAAACTCATAAATCTTAAATTAAGGTCTGAATATTTGTAGCGAGTAGCAGATCATCAACAGCCGTGATGTAAACTGAAACAGGAAACGTGGGAAAGAAACNAATTTTTAGACCATGTTCATATATTTCAACTGATTTAAATTTTTTTCACAATAATTTATGCTGATTCTAAGCCATTTGAATATGCATTTTGAAAATGATTTAAATCAAATCAAATCAAAAACTAAGCCATGAAATCCGATCGGTTTCATTTATGTTTCAAATATGCATCACGTTTACTTTATTAGTTTATGTTAAAACTGTGTAATCCAAACGGATGGAAGTTTATATGCAATTCAAACTCATAAATCTTAAATTTATGCCTGAATATTTGTAGCGAGTAGCAGATCATCAACAGCCGTGATGTAAACTGAAACAGGAAACGTGGGAAAGAAACCCGCGCTCGTTTCTTAAGATAACGAGTGATTGTTCTTCAGGTTCATGCTGGCGCTGGCGCAGAAGACGAATGGAGTGATTGTGACAAACGACAACCTGAGAGATCTGGTGGACGAATCGCCCGCGTGGAGAGACATCATAAAGAAAAGGTGGGCGTCGTCTGTGTAATATCAGATCGAACTGTTTCAGTATATTTACAGTCATTTACATCTTTAGTTTTCCCTGGCATAATATATGATGTGACTGTTTTATGTGTAAAGCGAGGTATTTCAGACGGCAGTAAATTTCTGCTGCCTTCCTTTTGAAACAGTCTTCACATTTAAAGACTTATCCTGAATTATCAATGGCTTAAAGTGCCCCATTAGGCTATTTTAAATGTTGCTAGTTTGGTTTCAGAGTCTCCTACAACAGATCCACTTTCATCCAAAGTCAAACCACACTTTACTTTTCTCATAATATCCACTGCAGCATCAGATCTTTTCTCCCAGTGTCTGAAATGGATTTGGTCTGATTGGTCAGATGGCTCAGTCTGCTCTGATTGGTCAGAAACCAAACGCTCATTATCATATCTGAATCTCAGCTCTTGATTCACAGTGAACAGTAACAATGGTGTCGGTTTTACCGTATCAATCTCATCAAAGTGGATTTGGACGCCGTCTTCTTGACATGAACAGTCTCAGACACAACTACAGTGATTGAGGGCGGGGCAATGAGACGCTGTTCAGCCAATGAAGACCATAGACTAGCATTATGCAAATTAGTAACAAACCTTCATAGGTTCAGCAGGAAGTGAGACTGAATTACTGACGACTCGTTTCAGTTCAGAATCACTTCTTTCTTTTAGGAGACACAAATTCTATTTATCTTTGAAACTTTGAGCTTTCACATTCACAAACAGCTTTATTACTCACTACATGAAAGGGAATATCCAGAAAAGCATAATAGGGGCACTTTAAAATGATCCCTATGAAGGTTTCGTATGTGTGAAAGGCCTTTACATCTGTCATTCAGTGATGATGAACGTGCTTGTTTCAGTTTGCTACAGTACGTGTTTGCTGGAGATCTCTTCATGTTGCCGGACGATCCTTTGGGCCGCGGCGGGCCGCATCTGAGAGACTTCCTGCATAAACACAACCGGTAACACATCACTCGCACCACGTCATCACTTCCACTGATACATCATTTAGTTTTTTCACGATGACAGTTATTTTTTGCTCAAGTGTCAGAAGTCACCGTTCAAATGTTTGGGATCTGAGAGATTATTAAACGCTTTTATAAAGAGTCTCTTCTGCTCATCAAGACTGCGTTTATTAGATCAAAAATACAGTAAAAACATGCGAATTAGTTGTTTTCTATGTGAATATATAGTAAAGTGTCATTTATTCCCGTGATCAAAGCTCATCATTACTCCAGTCTTCATGATCCTTCAGAAATCATTCTAATATGATGATTTGATGTTCAAGAAACATTTATGATTCATATTTGAGTTTCATATTTCTGTGGAAACCATCATACATTAAATTTTTCTGGATTCTTTGATGAATAGAAAGTTCAAAAGAACAGCATTTATTTGAAATAGAATCTTTTTGTAACATTGGAAATATTTTTACTGTCACTTTTAATGTGTCTTTGCTGAATAAAAGTATTAATTTCTTTTAAAAATCTCATTGAATGCAAACTTTTGAATGGTAGTGTACGTAATTTGTTTTCGTTTTTGAAACTAACTAAATATTCATAGTGCCTTGTTGTTATACACATACTCAAATGATTATAATTTAATATTAATAATATTTGTGCCATTATATTTAGGCAAAGTTTGCATTAAGTGATCAGCACTGTAAGGCGATTATCTGGGTTTGTTTATTTAGAGATCCACCATTTATCTGTAAACCACATTTATAAATATTAAATCAATGATAAACGATTAATTTTCATGTCTGTGGCTTAGAGCCAATGCTAGTGTTCTCTAAAATAATCACTTTTAGCAGATATTCATATTTCAACTTCACAGACTTTATCTTCTTGGAAAACAAACCAAAGACTCTTGTTAATATTTTCCCAGCAGCTCACCTGTTCCAGGAAGTCACACGTTTGCAGGAGCGTCCGCGTCCGCGTCCTTTTCCTCGCCGTCTCCCGTGCCGCGCGCTCACACTGAAGTGCTGCAGTACCGAGACTGGACACCAGGGGGCAGAGGTCAGGGGTCAGGCAGCGGTCAGGAGGTCAGGGAGAGGACGGCGGAGGAGACGCTGAAGCTGCAGCAGAGTTTAGTGCCTATCTTCCCAGACCAGGAAAGCGTCATCATCATGATCCTTCAGTGTCACCCGATGATCAGAGACATCGACCGACTCACAGAACTCATACTGGAACAGCAGGAATGAACACGCAACTGATTTTGACATCAGACATATTGAACAAAGAAAAACTATTTTTTTCTCCCTTTCTAAAACTATTTGACTCCCATCTATCTTATAATGCATTTTAAATGCACATAAACATAATTTATATATTCATTAAGTGTTTCTAATGTGTTTGCACTGGGGATACTTTTTAAAAGTTGTCAAACTACAGGAGAAGTTTATAATTTGGGTAACACTTTACAATAATGTTCCATTAGTTAAGATTTGTTAACTACATTAGTTAACATGAACTAACAATGGGAAATATTTATTTAAAGCATTTATTCATCTTATTTCATTTTAATTTCAACATTATTAAAATCAAAATTTGAATTTGTTAACATTAGTTGATGCACTGAACAAACAATTATATTTTTACTAACGTTAACGAAGACAAATGCTTTAAAAATATAAATATATATATTGCACAGAGTTTGTTAATGTTAGTTGACGCATTAATTAATGTTAACAAATAAGACCTTATTATAAAGTGTCACCAGTATTTGAAATGTTGTTGATGACTATTTATTTTCACATGCTATTTTCTTAAAGGACCAAAATAAAAAATGAAATAAACAAATAAATGAAAAACCCCAAGAAAAAACTGAAAACGTTTACTTTTAAATTTCATCTTTTGATTTTTTTTTGCTTCCATCTTCAGGGACTACAGATGTAAATGAGCAATGTTGCTGTAATCTGGCATGTTTACATTTTGTATTTTTATACTGATGTTCATTAACATGCAATGTCCCTATTAAGTTCAATTAAAATAAATTAATTAATTACATTGAAATAAATAAAATTTACAGGTGCATTGACAAGAACCTGTCGGAATGTTTTTTTATTTCATTGAAATATATAATTAAATTAACATGCAATGTCCCTATTCAATTAAAATAAATAAATGAACAAATAAAACTTGTTGCATTGAAATAAAATGTACAGTTGCATTGACAAGAACCTGTCGGAGATATTTTTTATTTATTGAAATATATAATTCAATTTGAGAAAGTAATGTTTTCTGATAACAATTATTAACTACACCTGCATTTAATGTCTCTATTTCTTTATTTACAGTTTACAAGAATGTCATTAGAAATAACAATCTATGTTCTTGACACTGCTAATGAAAAATGTGGATTAATAATGCATTAGAGAAATTAAAAAAAAAATTCTCATTTTTTGAAATTTAATCAGACATTAAAATAAAACAATACAATAAACACAACAAATTATAATAAATGTAAATTACACAACTTTTTAAAAACAGTAAATATGCATGGACATGCCATATACACTAGGTAGAGGGCACTATATTCACACTCATTTGAAAACAATCTGAGAAAATCAACATTGTTCATTATATATATACATACAATCTAACCAAAAATTATTCAGACAGTTTTGATATACTGTATTTTTACTAGTGGGTGCAGGACACTATAGTGTAAGTGAGGATAGCAAAATAAAGTAAACTGTGACATATACCCAAAAATTATTCATACAGTGGACTACCAGTAAAACTGATAAAAAAAATCTGGAACCAAACATTATTCAGACACTTTGACCTGATCATGTTGGAGTCAGGACCATGGAGTTTCACCTGCCTGTTTAAAAGTCTGCACTGACCAACTGGCCCTAATCTTCACACAGATCTTCAACAGATCTCTGGAGCAGTGTGACGTTCCCTGCTGCTTCAAATGCTCCACCATGATTCCGGTCCCCAAAAAATCACTAGACTTCAGACCTGTCGCTCTCACATCTGTGGTCATGAAGTCATTTGAAAGTCTGTCAGTAATGTCAGTAAAGATTATGGCGACTTTTACCGTCTGTAAAAAGGTCTGGAAAAATTACCTCAGGTAATACTAATCGCGACCGAATGTGAATGTCTGTGATTGCTGATGTTTTATTATCCTAACGCTTCTCCTTGTGTGTTTTTTGAACTATATATGAGCTACCGTTTGCATACCAATCTTCAGCATGCTTTCATTTCATTTCAACATGGATCTTAGTTAGTGTGTAATGTTGCTGTTTGATCATAAACAACAACTGCAAAGTTACGACGCTCAAAGTTCAATGCAAAGAGAGATATTTTCTTTGACAGAAATCGCTTTTTAAGGACTACAACAAACGGCTGGTAGGGACTACAACGAGCTTCTTCCTGGGATGGTGACATCACTAACCCCAAAAATTTACATAAACCCCGCCCTCGAGAACACACAACAAAGGGGGCGGGGCCATGTTGGGCTGCTTTAGAGAAGAGGAAGAGTTGTTGTAGTAGAGTGTTGTTGTCATGCCGTCATTTTACGCTGGACTGCTTCACAAACGAGGGTCAATTCAACACAAAAGATGAACATGACGACACATGCTAGTGGATGAGTTGAATCAACTCCACAGCAACTACATACATTTATCCACTAACCATTCAGAATCGTCCTAAAAGTTGTAACTTCTTCCTGAATCTCTCCATCAGTGTCGACTCCGGTTTGAACAATGTAAGGCTGAACACCGTTACTGACAATCCTCATTTTGGCTGCGTGAGATTCTCCAGCTTTGTTGTTGTTGAGCTGTTAAAGCTCCACCCTCTTCTGGAAAGGGGGCGGGAGCAGCAGCTCATTTGCATTTAAAGGGACACACACAAAAACGGCATGTTTTTGCTCACACCCAAATAGGGGCAAATTTGACAAGCTATAATAAATGATCTGTGGGGTATTTTGAGCTGAAACTTCACAGACACATTCTGGGGACACCAGAGACTGATATTAGATTTTAGATATTAGATTCAGATTTTCCTTCCTCCTAAAGTTCTTCAGGTACTTCACTTAATTTTATTTTTGCCAATGCTGAGTTTGCTTTAGTGGCCACAAGCTGACCTGCAATGCTTCCTGCTTCCTGTCTGGTTGGGTGTTGCTTGTCCCTGCTAATTTGGTTATTGGAATCTTGTAAATATTTAAAAAATCACCCTTATTACTTTAGTCTGTCTTTAGTCTCTAATAATGCAGTCAATTCTCATCCAGTTTAGGATATTATTTTTAGCTCATTGTTCACAGTAATAGATTTCCATTTCATTAACATGTTCTACACTCTCACTACACTGACACTTATTAGTTTTTGTTTTAAAAAGAATAGTGTGTTGTTTAATCACCTGTACCCCTCCCTTACAAACAACGAGGTGAGGACATGATGCCATTAAATGCGGCAAGGGACCTAACGTCATTGAGTCACAATCTTTCCCTACCGAACTGTGGTGGGACCTAGTTTTCCATCGGCTAGGAAAAAGTCTGTTGAGCCCTCATCATAGAAGGCGTAGGAGGAATGACGCGATCACCATCACATTCACGTGCAAAATGGCCCGGTTTTTGACACAGACGACAGATTAAAACCTCGGTACGGGAGGGCCAATGAACACGCTGAGGAAACCGCATGCCGGCAACACTCTGAGTGAGTTGATCTAACTGCTGCTGCTGTGATTTTAATATCTCCCGCAGCTCAACTCTGACTGAGAATGCCCTTGCACCCCGTACTGGATGCCGCAAGCCATTGGAACTGACTGACTCCTACCTCTCACACCCCCTGGCATTCCCTCCCGCTCCCACCTAATCGCTTCCCCACGTATTTCTAAAAGGGTAGAGGCGGGCTGGCAACGAAACAGTTGGTTTAGTTCCAGACGGAGGGAGCCATCAGCAACGTACTCAACACCACTTCGCTTTTCTCTTCATATGCTCCCATTAGGTTCAATTCTGCACAACTACAGTGTGTCCTTTCACTGCTATGCAGATGATACACAATTGTATGTACCATTTAAGGCAAATGATTCCACTGCCATGGAAAGATTGTTGGCTTGTCTGAATGATGTCAAGGCATGGATGTCTATACATTTTTTGAGCCTAAATGAATCGAAAACAGAATTGATTTACTACTTTGGTCCTTCTGAATTTGATAATGCAGTTCAAATTAAGCTGATTCCCCTGAGCCCTTTTAGGAAACATCAAGTAAAAAATTTGGGGTTGACATGCGATAGCGCACAAAAATTTGAAAAACTAGGTTTTTCAAATTGAGGATGATCTCTAAGATTAAGCCTTTTTTTACCCCAGAAAGATTTGGAAAAAGTTATTCATGCGTTTATCGTCTCAAGATTAGATTACTGCAATTCACTATATTATAGTGCTCAAAATAAAGTCTTAGACAGACTGCAGATGGTCCAAAATGCGGCTGCAAGAATGCTCACAGGCACTGGTAAATTAGATCATATTACCCCGGTGTTAAAATCATTGCATTGGCTTTTAGGATTCATTTTAAAAATGTATTATTTGTATTTAAATCTCTACATGGCTTAGCTTCATCTTATATTGCTGATCTAAATCAAGAATAAAAACCAATAAGATCCCTACGATCTCAATCACAGAAACTTCTTGTTGTTTTCCGGTCTAAGATGAAATCCAGAGGGGGCCGCGCGTTTGCGGTTGCTGCCCCTAAATTATGGAACAGTCTGCCATTATATATATTAGGGACGTACCAACGCCCGGTCAGTTTAAAAGCCACTTGAAAGCATATTGTTTTATGATAGCATTTGATCATAGATAAGTGCAGAGGTTGCTAGTGTCATATATGCCTCTTCTGATCCTAGTTAAGATGTATTTTGACTTTTTAAGGTTTCTTTTTATATTACTTATATAATTACACCGCATTACAAATTATTATGCAAGTGACATCAGTAAGATTTCAGTAGAATAAACATTCAGATTTTAGTCTTTCTAAGAAAATGCTTGTTTGTTTATTTATGTCTTTTTTGGTTAACTGGTATCAATCTCAGGCAAAATAATTTTCCAGATCTTTGGAAACCCTACTTAGAGGTTGTTCTATAATATTAAGCAAGTCACAGTTCTCATGCAATATGGGAGGAAGAAAGATCTTTCTGTAGATGAAAAGCATGAAATGGTGCAATGTTGTGCAAAAGGCATGAAAACAACTAATATTGTTTGAAAACTGAATGGAGATTATCAAAATATCATAAGATTTGTGAGTGATTTAGAGCACAACAGAACTCGGTCAGATAAAGGCTTATTAATGAAAGTTCATGTCAAAAAATGTATTGTATTAAAAGGGCATAAAAAAGCCAGTGTTGAGCAGCAGGCTGACAGTTGTGCGTAAAGATGCAGTTCAGTCACTCCAAACCAAAGCTCACAAAGAGAAACATTTACAGTGGGTGTAGAAATACAAGAAGACTCATTTTTAAATAGTTTTATTCACTTACTAATGCCGTACTACAATGGATGGTCTAAATGGATGGATTTCGGGATGGTTGGTGAAAGGCCACCACGTTCCAACAAGACTGTGACGTCAGCAGGGAGCTGGCGGGTGATGATTTGGGCTGGAAATAATAACATCATCTTCTGCTGCTGCTGTTTCAGTCTTATTTCCTGTCTAAATACTTGATTGTGATTGGCTGGAATGCAGATATTAAAACATTGTTACATTTTTTAGAATTCGTCTCTTTGTGAAAATTCCTGCCTGGTTAGTATCTGGATGGGAGACCTCCTGGGAAAACTAGGTTGCAGTTGGAAGAGGTGTTAATGAGGCCAGCAGGGGGTGTCTGTGTGGGTCCTAATGCCCCAGTATAGTGACGGGGACACTACTGTAACAAGCAGCGTCCTTCTGAGAAGAATTCAAAAACAATTGAATCATTCTCAGATTTGAAATATATGGTTTTGTCTTTAGCTCCAATGAGCATTAAAGGTGCTAAAGAGGATGTTTTGTTTTATACATTTTTGCAATATTACTTGAAACTGTCTTTACTAACTGATAAAAGACTATTTATTAGGTGCACTAAAAGGAATAATATTGATATACATCATCTGTGCACGAGGTAGGGCCTTAAAAACATCAGCCAGTCGTTTACGCGATCATTGCGTAAACGATTGGCCCTCTGGCTTGTCAATCACTGCCATGATGTTCCTTGTGAGAGACGTTTGCGGCTGCGCGCTCCAGTAACTTTCCACACTCCACAGGCGCCGCATGCAATGTTTTTGTCAGGAGACAGGAGTAACAACTGCAGATTATGAGTTACCTGCGGTGAGTCCGACATAATGAATCCACTAACACGGCACAGCGAATGCCGGTGGTAATTCGTTCCAATTCTCGTGCACGAGTTTTGGGAGGCATTCCCTCGAAATGAGCTGTGAGGAGGGGGGTTGTTCTTACGCATGCGCTCATTTCAAAAACTCACTAACAGTCTTTGGTTTCTCAGTCGATGAAAAGATCCTCTGTATCACCTTTAAGGGCCAGATTTACAAAACTGTGAAAATTAGTGTAAGAGCGCAATTCCACAAATGCGCTGATGGTAATGGCAAGTTTTGTGTGTGATCTACTGCTGACATGCAAATTAACGAACAGACACAGTCAAATAATTTAAATAATGACCAACGCAATCTATGATTTTGCCAAATTACTTGTCTAACTTGCATAATACAGAAAAATTTGTTGTGTCCGCAGATCTATGTGAATTGGAATCATTTTGATAATGTTTTATCTATACATAGGGAGAGGAAAGGGAAGGAGGCCTTCGCAGGGGATAGTTTAGTTGACACTTCAGGGCTGCGTTATCATCATGTCTAGATGCAGGTCCTTCATCTCCTCTGGATACGGCCTGGATATGGCAGACTACGGTAAACCTCGGGATAAACAGAGAGAGACTAATATTAGCATAGACGCCATTCTTCTTATGATGTAGCGAGTACATCAGGTGTTATGGGAAGTGTTCCCGGTTCCAGCTGACCTAATTTATGCTGCCTAACATTTTACATTATTTGAATTATAGAAGTAGATAATGTGTTATGTGTATGCAAGTTTAAACAGATGCGTTTTTAGTCTAGATTTAAACTGACAGAGTGTGTCTGCTTCCCGAACAATGCTAGGAACACTTTTACAAAGTTTAGGTCCTAAAAAGCAAAAGGATCTACCGCCTGCGATTGATTTTGATATTCTATAATATTCTTAAATGAATCCTGACAGTAGTTTTTTAACACCATAAGAGGGTTTGCGCTAGTGCAAGCTGTTAGTAAATCTGACCCCTACTCTAATTGTTTCCTTCGGAGAAATGTGGCAAATCTGCAATACAGATTCCCAATAGTGTGCAGAGTTCAGATGTTTAACAAAAGTACAGCAAAACTGATTGTTGGTGAATTCCATTTCACAGCCCGTGAAGGTAAGATGAGGAGAGACTGACTTATCAAGCATATACACTCACCTTAAGGATTATTAGGAACACCATACTAATACTGTGTTTGACCCCCTTTCGCCTTCAGAACTGCCTTAATTCTACGTGGCATTGATTCAACAAGGTACTGAAAGCATTCTTTAGAAATGTTGGCCCATATTGATAGGATAGCATCTTGCAGTTGATGGAGATTTGTGGGATGCACATCCAGGGCACGAAGCTCCCGTTCCACCACATCCCAAAGATGCTCTATTGGGTTGAGATCTGGTGACTGTTGGGGCCAATTTAGTACAGTGAACTCATTGTCATGTTCAAGAAACCAATTTGAAATGATTCGAGCTTTGTGACATGGTGCATTATCCTACTGGAAGTAGCCATCAGAGGATGGGTACATGGTGGTCATAAAGGGATGGACAGGGTCAGAAACAATTCTCAGGTAGGCCGTGGCATTTAAACGATGCCCAATTGGCACTAAGGGGCCTAAAGTGTGCCAAGAAAACATCCCCCACACCATTACACCACCACCACCAGCCTGCACAGTGGTAACAAGGCATGATGGATCCATGTTCTCATTCTGTTTACGCCAAATTCTGACTCTGCCATCTGAATGTCTCAACAGAAATCGAGACTCATCAGACCAGGCAACATTTTTCCAGTCTTCAACTGCCCAATTTTGGTGAGCTTGTGCAAACTGTAGCCTCTTTTTCCTATTTGTAGTGGAGATGAGTGGTACCCGGTGGGGTCTTCTGCTGTTGTAGCCCATCCGCCTCAAGGTTGTGCGTGTTGTGGCTTCACAAATGCTTTGCTGCATACCTCGGTTGTAACGAGTGGTTATTTCAGTCAAAGTTGCTCTTCTATCAGCTTGAATCAGTCGGCCCATTCTCCTCTGACCTCTAGCATCAACAAGGCATTTTCGCCCACAGGACTGCCGCATACTGGATGTTTTTCCCTTTTCACACCATTCTTTGTAAACCCTAGAAATGGTTGTGCGTAAAAATCCCAGTAACTGAGCAGATTGTGAAATACTCAGACTGGCATGTCTAGCACCAACAACCATGCCACGCTCAAAATTGCTTAAATCACCTTTCTTTCCCATTCTGACATTCAGTTTGGAGTTCAGGAGATTGTCTTGACCAGGACCACACCCCTAAATGCATTGAAGCAACTGCCATGTGATTGGTTGATTAGATAATTGCATTAATGAGAAATTGAACAGGTGTTCCTAATAATCCTTTAGGTGAGTGTACAAAAACTGCCCCTTCAATGATACTCATACACTCATACTGCAGCCTATATAGGCCTATATATGTTAAAATCATATTATTACAATACTTCAGACACTTTTAAGGGGTGATGGAACAAACACATATCAATACACAGAATGTGATGTTGTCTCTTGTATGACAATCCCCACAGACAAACATTAATATAGCCTTTGAACATCTATAGGATCATAAGATGAGTTTCCTCATTCATCCCTTACCGAGACTAGTTGTTGGGCTGAGTGAGCATGGACATGTCATTGGGGTTATGAAGTGGGCATCCTTTTCCCATTTGTGTGTTTGTGTGTGTGTGTGTGGGTCAGTATTTTTTGCGCTCAGAGAACATCCTCATGAGAATCACATTTAATAAGTTTCAAACGTGTTGTAGATTGAAGAACCTAGCCAGTGTACTTTAAGAATTAAAATACATTTCAACAGTCCCAATAGCATTTGTAAAAGGTATCCTACTTTGCTAAATTAATTTGTAGTGTATTTTCAGTTAGTACATAGACATGTCAATGTATTTTTTAGTATACTTATGAAATAAATGTGTTTTGAATACAATTAAGTGTATTTATTTTTCACTAGGGATTGTAATGCAGTGCAACTTCATTGAGGAGATCCTGTGACAAGAAGGTTACTGAAGATGGGTGACAGGCCTGTACACCCTTCAGATACTATCTCCTACACTTGAAAAGTTTTGACTGAGCTCACTAATCATCCGATCCACTCAAGGAAAGTACAAATGCCTCTTCAGATTGTCCGAGCTTCCAAGATCAGCACCGACAGCACCACAAGTTGATTCAACAACAAATTTTTTTACTGGCTTTTGTTTGCATCAAGGAGATAAGGACTGATCATCATTGTAACTGGCCTGACAAATAGCCTTCGCCCNTATCTTCCAAGGGGTTTTTTCCCTCCTAGGACTTTTTTCCCAGTGTTACCACACTGGGTTTTTCTCCTAGGGGGTTTTTTCCACCCCTGGGAGTCAGCCGACATTGGCTTAATGTAGCACCATCTTGTATATGTTACATATTACCACGCTTGCTTGTACAGCTTATTTTTAACCACTTATCTTTTTTCTGTGCTTCTAATATGTAAAGCTGCTTTGAAACAATTACCAATTGTAAAAAGCGCTATATAAATAAATTTGACTTGACTTGACTTGACTTGTACATGTGGAAGAATTGACAATAAAGCAGACTTGACTTGACTTGACTTGACAAGTTTTAAACATGTTGTAGATGGAATTAAGAACCTAACCAGTGTACTCTCTTAAAGATGAATATATATTTCATCCTATATTCTATATGTTTCATTTTTATCCATCATTAATTATATTTATTTTTCATTAGGGCTGAATCATGCTGTTTACCGTTTCTTTGTTTATAAAATATGAACACATTTGCATGTAAACACATCCTCATCACTCATTTGCTTATGTCCACACCACATTTAGACATTCAGGATGGACATGAAATCTCTGACGTGAAGCAGAAGAATAATCAGTGAGTGTTATTGTTCTAGTCATATTTCATATTTCATCCAGTCTTATTCATCTGTTAGTTTTGTTACAACAACAGGAAAGTTACACTATAACTGTGTCTCAATTCAGAGGCTGTGTCCTCAAAGTCCATGAAGGTCGAAGCGAGCGTTGTTAAATGAGATGTTATAGCCTATGGCTGATTTCCTGTTTACATCACCAGCTGTTCACACCCACTGCTGCTGTCGCCTAGCAACAGTGATAGCTGCCATCAGGAAATAGCAGAGATATTTCTGACAGACTTTATACAAAGGTGGTGCCAGAAATGTATTCATTTAATAATTTGTTTGTTTGTTTGTTTGAACAGGGCAGGTGATGTATCTCAAGCTGAGACAAGACCATAGCCAGGTAAAAATAAGTCTGGTTAAACTGTGCACTGTTTATTTTATCTAGTTGGCAACAATTAGTTAACCTAGTTTATTTCTCATGTTATTTAACCGTGACAATATCATAATATTTATAATAAGCAGTGGTGGAATGTCTCTCTTCCAACATCTCATCCATGAAGACAAACAACAGTTGCAGCAGTGTGTTCCCATTAATATTCATCACTTGTATTTATTTATTTTTGGCTTGCAAGGGAGTGACCACACCCAGCAGGTACTTGTTTACAGAATCATCCTAAAACAAGTCACAACAACAACAAAATCTGCTGTAAACAAAGCAGACTTAATTACATCTATTGCTGCTCATTCAGGTCTCAATCACATGGCTCTGACTGAGACATGGATCAAACCAGAGGACACAGCCCTCTCCTCTAATTTCACTTTCTCTCACACTCCACGCCAGATTGGGAGGGGTGGTGGTACTGGTCTGATTATGTCCAATGAATGGAAGTTCAATCCTTTACTTCTCTCTGTGACAATAGCTCATTTGAATCACATGCAATTACCATCACCTACCCTGCCAAAATCCATATTGTAATAATAATAATAATAATTCCTTACATTTATATAGCGCTTTTCTGGGTACTCAAAGCACTTAACATACGGAAGGGGGAATTTCCTCAAACACCACCAATGTGCAGCATCCACCTGGATGATGCGACGGCAGCCATATTGCGCCAGAATGCCCACCACACACCAGCTTATTGGTGGAGAGGAGACAGAGTGATGAAGCCAATCAGTATATGGGGATGATTAGGAGGCCATGATGGACAGAGGCCAATGGGCAAATTTGGCCAGGATGTAGTTGTAGTTGTTTATCGTCCCCCAGATCAGCTAGTAACTTCTTGGAGGAGTTAGATGTGTTACTCTCGCCCTTCCCTGAGGATGGTACTCCTCTGCTAGTACTTGGAGATTTCAACATCCATCTAGACAAACCTCAGGCTGCTGACTTCCACACTCTGCTTGCCTCATTTGATATCAAGCGAGTGGCTACCTCAGCTACCCACAAATCAGTTAACCAATTTGACCTCATCTACACATGCTGTGGCTCCACCGACAATACACTGGTTACTCCACTACACACCTCAGACCACTTTCTGAGGTGGTTTCTCAAGATGGCGCCGCTGAGTCCGGTCGCCGTCCAGGTCGCTCCGCTTAGATTATGTTTTTATTTACTTTTTTATCTACTTTTGCTTTCTCTTTTTACACACATAACCTCTGCACTGATCACTTACGACAAAAGATCACTTTTGGACATTGGACACCGCTTCACTAACCTGTTTCAGGACACTTTATCCCTCAACCCATCGTGGTCATCTGAGATTCTCCGGAACGCCGAGATGAACAATGGCCACCTGAATAACCAGCCGAGGCGACGGATCAAGAAACACAGCGGGAAACGTGCTGGGATCCGCAACAGACTGAGGAAAAGAGCTCACAGTCCTCCTCTACCGAGCATTCTGCTCGCCAATGTCCAGTCTCTGGAGAATAAGATGGACGATCTTAGAGCCAGGATTAGTTTCCAACGGGACATAAGGGACTGTAACATCCTTTGTTTGTCTGAAACATGGCTCACGCCCTCGGTCCCGGACGCTACTGTAACGCCGTCTGTAAACTTCTCTGTTTTACGGATGGACAGAACAGCCGAGGCCGGTAAATCCAAAGGTGGTGGAGTGTGTTTCATGATTAACAAGGAATGGTGTGACCCGATGAATATCTCCACTCTGTCGCGCTCCTGCTCGCCTCATCTGGAACATTTAACCATTATTTGCCGCCCATTCTATCTTCCCTGGAAGTTTTCATTGATCATTGCTACTGCTGTTTACATCCCACCACAAGCTGACACCAGCTTGGCTTTGTCCGAGCTTCACGATGCGCTCAGCAGCAACATCAACAAACATCCTGATGCTGCTATTATCATCGCTGGGGACTTTAACAAAGCCAAACTCAGGAAAGTTATGCCTAACTTTTATCAACATGTATCCTGTCCAACCAGAGGACCGAATACACTGGATCATTGCTACACTCAGTTTAAGCTTGCCTAAAAAGCTCGCCCACTACCGGCTTTCGGCAAATCGGACCATGCCGCCATTTTCCTCACACCGGAATATAAACAAAGGCTCGTTCAAGATCCTCCGGTGCAGAGGGTGGTGACGCGCTGGTCTGCCCACTCAGAAGATATGCTACAGGCGGCTCTTGATGACGTAGACTGGGACATGTTTCGGGCAAGTTCATCTGACGTCAGCGAGTTCACGGATGTAGCATTAAGCTTTGTAAACACGCTAGCCGTACAAGCTACGGATACAATAACTATAAGGACATTCTCAAATCAGAAACCTTGGGTTGACAGAACAATACGTGCAGCAGTAAACAAACGCACTGCTGCTTACAACGCCGGTCTTTTGTTGGGAAACATGAGCGAGTACAAAGCATCATGCTATGCTCTCCGACGCGCAGTAAGTGCCGCCAAACACAGATACAGGGAACGCATAGAGTCACATTTCCAGCTAAATGACTCCCGACGCATGTGGCAAGGACTAAGGACCATCTGTGCCTTTGGAAATAAATCCTCTGCAGAGGTGAGAGTAGATCCGTCGCTGGCTGACGAGCTAAACACTTTCTACGGCCGCTTTGAAAGCAATCTAAGCAGCGCATGTCTGCTGATCAGCGCGTCAGGAAGCAGCAGTCAGAGCAGCGATAATCATGTGATCACCGTGTCGGAGGACGAGGTTCGGAGGGCTCTAAAGCGAGTGAACGTCAGGAAAGCAGCCGGACCTGATGGGATTTCCGGCCGTATTCTGCGGTCCTGCGCTGATCAGCTTGCTGGTTTGTTTACATCCATTTTTAATGAGTCTCTTGCTACATCGGTGATTCCCACCTCCTTCAAAAAATCTGTCATCATTCCTGTGCCTAAGAACAATAAACCCTCTGACTATCGTCCAGTTGCCCTCACATCAATAGTTATGAAGGTCTTCGAGGGACTGGTTAAAAACGTCATCTGCTCCTCCATCCCGGATACCTTGGACCCTCTTCAGTTTGCTTATCGCCCCAACAGATCCACTGATGATGCCATCTCTCACATCCTGTACTCTTCTCTCACACACATTGACAGCAATAACAGGAACTATGTAAGGCTGCTATTTATCGACTATAGCTCAGCTTTCAATACTATAGTCCCCATCAAGCTGGCTTCTAAACTCATGGACCTCAGCCAATCTTTACTCTGCTACTGGATTCTTGATTTCCTCACCGGCAGACCTCAAGTGGTGAAAGCAGGCCAGTACACCTCCAACTCCATCACCCTGAACGTAGGAGCCCCACAAGGCTGTGTCCTGAGTCCCCTGCTCTACTCTCTCTACACACATGACTGCGTATCTTCCCACAGCTCCACATCTATTATCAAATTTGCTGATGATACTGTGGTTCTGGGCCTCATTCACAACAATAATGAGAACGCATACTTGGATGAGGTAGAGAAATTAACATCATGGTGCCAGGACAATTGTCTCTCTCTGAATGTGAGCAAAACTAAAGAGCTGATTGTTGACTTCAGGAAGAGACAGAAGCAGCCCTACACTCCTCTTATGATCAGCGGGACCCCTGTGGAGAGGGTGAGTAGCTTCAAGTACCTCGGTGTAAACATCTCCGAGGATCTGACTTGGACTACCCACATTCAAACACAGGTTAATAAAGCCAGGCAAAGACTGTACCATCTGCGACAGCTGAGGAAATTCAGGGTCTCACCAGCAATCCTGAAAACTTTCTATTCAGGAACCATAGAAAGTGTATTGACTCAGTGTATTTCAGTGTGGTATGGGAACAGCTCCAGTCAAGACTGCAAAGCCCTGCAGAGAGTTGTGCGCTTAGCTGAGCGCATCTCAGGGTCTGCTCTTCCCTCTCTGCAGGACATCTACCTCAAACGCTGCAAAAGCAGAGCTGTTAAAATCATCAAGGACTCCATCCACCCCAGTAATCATCTTTTCACTCTGCTGCCATCTGGTAAGCGCTTCCGTAGTCTGATGGCAAAAACCGAGAGACTTAGGAGGAGTTTCTTTCCCCAGGCCATCAGACTCCTGAACTCATAACCTGCCTCTTAACTTTTTCATGTCTTCACTTAATATGCACTTTATCAGTAAGATAATTCATAATTCACTACCTCACATTGACATACTGAAAGTGTTAACCTGTTTGCACTTTTGCCTCTTGTACATTCCTGTGTATCTTAATATTTAAGACTACAGTATAATGCACATATGCACATTGCCTCTTGCACATCCCTGTGTATCTTAATATTTAAGACTACAGTTTACTCTCATGCACATTATTTTCCATTCTATATTTAATTCTACAGTATACATCTTCTTTTTTTTTTTTTATTTTATTCTTATATTTTTATTGTTTACTTTTATTTAATTCCTTCATAGCTATAGTTATGTATATTCTCATCTGTGTTGTATTCTTTAATAATTGCACTGTCCATGGAGCGGACCTGACTCTCATTTCACTGCTGGTTATATATGCTCTATATAATTGTGCATGTGACAAATAAAAATCTTGAATCTTGAATCTTGAATCTTTCTCATCACTTTTAATCTCAATCTGACCCCTAACTCAACACATACTCCACCACATCTTACTTTTCAGTGAAACCTACGCTCGCTCTCACTATCCCACCTATCCTCTTTGGTCTCATCCACACTTCCCCCCCTAATCAGTTCTCATCACTGGACTCAACTGAGACTGCCCTGCTCTCAGTCACTGAAGCCCTGAGACTGGCACGAGCAACTTCAAAATCATCAGTACTCATCTTGCTGGATCTGTCTGCTGCTTTTGACACTTAACCACCAGATCCTCCTGTCAACACTCATGTTGAAGGGCATCTCAGGAACCGCACTCCAGTGGTTCAAGTCTTACCTCTCAGGTAGGTCCTTCAGGGTGTCTTGGAGAGGTGCGGTGTCCAAGTCACATCATCTTGCTACTTGGGTACCTCAGGGCTCCGTGCTTGGACCACTTCTCTTCTCCATCTACATGTCATCACTAGGATCTGTCATTCAGGAACATGGTTTTCCTATCACTGTTATGCTGATGACCCACAACTCTACCTCTCATTCCAACCAGATGATCCGACAGTTGCTGGTCGCATCGCAGCCTGCCTGACAGCCATTTCTGCCTGGATGAAGGACCACCACCTTCAACTCAACCTTGCAAAAACTGAACTGCTTGTGGTCGGTGCCAACCCAATACTTCATTATAACCTTTCAATTCAACTTGGTTCATCAACCATTACTGCTTCCAGGACAGCCAGAAACCTTGGAGTGGTGATGGATGATTGTTTAAGCGTCACAGATCATATCGCTACAACGGCCCGGTCCTGCAGTTTTGCCTTGTACAACATTTGGAAGATCAGTCCCTTCCTATCGGAGCATTCCACACAAATTCTTGTCCAAGCTCTTGTTCTATCCAGATTGGACTACTGTAATGCTCTCTTGGCTGGCCTTCCAGCATGCACTGTCAAGCCTCTACAACTGATCCAGAATGCTGCAGCAAGACTGGTCTTTAACGAACCGAAGAGAGCGCATGTCACACCTCCCTTCATCAGTCTGCATTGGCTGCCAATAGCTGCTCGCATCCAATTCAAGGCTCTAATGTTTGCCTACAGAACAACTACTGGCTCTGCACCACTATACCTAAACTCACTACTTCAGACTTATGCGCCCTACAGAAACTTGCGTTCTGCAAGTAAACGGCACCTTGTGGTGCCATCCCAAAGGGGCACAAAATCACTCTCAGGGACCTTCTCCGGGTCTGTTCCTGGCTGGTGGAATGACCTACCATGCTCTATCCCAGTGGTTCTCAAACCTGTCCTTGGGACCCCCCACCACTGAACATTTTTAATGTCTCCTTCATAAGACACCCAATTCAACTCTTGCAGTCTCTACTAATTAGCTGATGACTTAATTCAGGTGTGTTAGATGAGGGAGACATGCAAAATGTGCAACAGTGAGGGGTTCCCAGGACAGGTTTGAGAACCACTGCTCTATCTGAGTCTTTAGCCATTTTCAAAAAACTGCTAAAGACATATCTTTTTCGTCAACACTTGACTCAGTAATAGTAGCACTTACTTTTTATCTATCTTACTTTTCTTTTTTTTCGATTTCTATTCTTTTTCCATCTATTTGTATATATATAATTTTTTTTTTTTATTCCCTGCTACGAGCACTTTACTGATGAAACTGTGACTTGACACAGCACTTATACTGTTGTTCTCATGTTGATTTGATTGCTTCTACTATTCTCATTTGTAAGTCGCTTTGGAAAAAAGCGTCTGCTAAATGACTAAATGTAAATATACATTTTTCTGCTTTCATGAGGAAAAAAATCCAGCAGAACGCATCAGCGCTTTCACCAGGCTCTGAGGGTTAATCAAAATATTTATTGCATTTATGAAGAAAAGGCTCAGCAACTTTTTCTCATGTTTTAGGATGATTCTGGGGAAAAAATGCTGGGGGTTGTGACTCCCTTGCAAATACATAAATTAATACAAGTTATGCAAATTAATGGGAACTCACTGCTGCAACTGTGGTTTGTCTTCATGGATGAGATGTTGGAAGAGAGACATTCCACCACTGCTTATTTTAAATATCATGATATTGTCACAGTTAAGTATTATGAGAAATAAACTAGGTTAACTAATTGTAGCTAACTAGATCAAATAAACATTACACAGTTTAACCAGACTTTTTTTACTTGGCTATGGTCTTATCTCACCTGCCATTTTCAAACAAACAAATAATTAATTAATTAATTAATTTTCAGGCACCATCTTTGCATTTCAAAGTCTGTCAGAAATGTCTGTGCTGTTTCCTGATGGCAGCTGTCACAGTTGCTAGGCGACAGCACTGGTGGGCGTGAACAGCTGGTGACGCAAACAGGAAATCCTCTGTAGGCTATAGCGTCTCATTTAACAACGCTCGCTTCGACCTTAGTACACTTTGAGGACGCAGCTCTGAATTGAGACACAGTTATTGTCACAGACACGTCAGGCTCCAACATCCACCAATCACAGCGCACTCAATCACCAGAGTACTAATCACCGCCACCTGCACGTCATTACACCACTTATCAACACCACCATAAATAACACGCACACACAGCACTCCATGTCCGGTCTCGTTCGCAGATACTCACGTTGATGCTTACCTCTAAGGACTCCTTGAACTCTTCTTACCTGTCTCCAGTGTTTCCCGTTCTCCCAGTGTGTTCATCGTCTGTGTGTGTGTGTTCCGTCACCTCCAGCGATCTCCAGCTCCAGCGTCTCCATAAGGATCATTCTTCTGAAAACGGAAAGGACAGTAACTATCTCCAATACCCTTCATCATCAGCTTCACTTCCTTCACTCCACCTCTACACTTCCTATAAACTCTCCTGGTTCAAATAAAGACTGCTTATACTTACCTCTCTGTGTCTGACCCCTCTGTACCGTAACAGTTATAGTGTAACTTTCGTGTTTTGAAATAAAACTAACAGATGAATAAGACTGGATGGAAAACACTCACTCATTCTCCTTTTTCACGTCAGAGATGTAAATATTGTCCATCCTGAATGTTTAAATGTGGTGTGGACATAAAAAAGAGTGATGATGAATGAGGAAAGAGAAGAAATATAAGAACAAAAAAAGTTGCAAATTAGGAGAAAGAGGTGGACAAATACACAAATATAGAGGAAGTGAATATGATATAGGGGTTTTCAGAGTAATAAACAAATTATATGATGATGAATGAGGAATGAGAGTAGATATAATGATCACACTGTTTAAAGCTGCAGACAGAAACATCAGACTCAGGACAGAAACACACGACCTCTAAAGTAAGAACAACTCACATGTTCATTGTTCAAACACAACTAGACTTTGAGATGTTAATATTGTCTGAATGATTATGTACAGTGAATTCATGCTGCTGTTCAGATACGAACTGAAATTATCATATTTTACTCCAAAAAGAATCTGTGAATGTTTGATATCTGAGTTTTTCACTGTGTTTCTTCCTCAGAAATGGAGCAAACTCTATATTTCATTCTTCTTCTCATTGGTGAGTGTGTTTGTTGCTTTATTTATGGTTTATAGTTTCATCAGGTTTGACTCTGTTATGAAAAGCATTAAATCAAACCCTCTCTTTTACAGCTCTGTGCTCCGTATCTGAATGTGTTCAGCGTCAGTATCACTTTATAAACGTGAACAAGACCTGGACTGAAGCTCAGAGATACTGCAGAGAGAATTACACAGATCTAGCCACCGTTGACAACATGAACGACATGAACGAGCTGAAGAAGAATGTGAATGATGGATGTGTCTGGATTGGGTTGCAGAAGACAGGTGTTGATAGATGGCAGTGGTCTTCAGGTGATCCTGCGCTCTATCTGAACTGGGATCCTACACAACCAGATAACGGAGATGAGATGTGTGCTTTACTGAAAGATGGACAATGGCATGATTTCCCATGTAGTGACAGCTTCACTTTCATCTGCAATTCATCTAACAACGGTGAGTGCAGCTCCATACAATGACAGAACACATTAATTTATAAAGATACACTGTATACTGTACAAAATTAATGCAATACTAAATTCTGCTACTTTTAATCTGGTCATAAATATAGTGGAGACTTTGGATATTTGTCCACTTTCAACTTCTGTATAGAAAATAACCGATATTGAACATGTTCTTTTGTTGTTGATAACTGAGGGAATCTGCCAATAGAGAGCATAGAGAATTATATTTTTCTGTTAACTTTATATTGTAAATGATAAAAAAAAATAATCAAACCATTGTTTTTACCAACATAAATTATAATAAATTAATGAATGCATACACTTATAGCCTATTTTGCCTATAGTGTCCCAATTATGCCTTTTTTTAAGGTTCCTAATATTGTTTTGGGAGTCTCCTGCAACAGGTTTACATGAATGCAAGGTCAAATAACACTCTCGTTTTCTCATAATATACATTTAATGTCACCTCAGTTCTCAATGATTTATAAACTATTCGTTAGAAGCAGTTTAAAGAATCAGTCTCTCTAAACCCATCCTTTCTGTGAGCCTACACTGCTCAGATTGGTCTACCGCACACACGTGTGCCAGAAACAAAACGGCCATTGCCATAACTGAATGACAGCTATCAATTCGCAAAACAATGTATATCTAACGTTGGGAGTCGTGACGACAAGGGTAGGTCCAAACGCAGGCTTTATCAGAATGAGCGTAGTCGTACAGGCAAGGGTCAAACACCAGCAAACAGAAACATAAGGGCAAGGCAGAAGAGTAATCCAAGTCACAGGCAATGGTCAAGACAGGCAGCAAACGATCATCAAACAAGGGATAAACAGTCCAGGGTCAAAAAACAAGGCAAGGCTAGGTACTAGGAACATGAAACACGGAGACAAGGTCGGATAAAAGCTAAACAATACTCAGCCCTGTGTGTGTCTGGGTGCAGCTTATAAAGGGTCCACTGATGGGAAACAGGTCCGAGTGTGTGATTGGTTCCTAGATAGGGAATTATGGGAAATGTAGTCCAGAGTGATGTATGACTGTGTGTGCAATGAAATGGTGAACCGGCGACCTCTGGTGGGGAGTAGCAGGAACCAGCAGGCGCCGGA
>RJVU01053642.1:73107-87216 GCA_003731715.1 Anabarilius grahami | reverse complement strand
GCTGAGCGAAGATAGTAATCCCTGTTTAGAACAGTTTGGACTGTTTAGGAAGGTGGAAGCGAACATAAATATCCTATTGATTCCTTATGCCTGGAAATTAACTGTATTCGAGGTAAAGCCCAGAAATTCAATGGACGTGGCTGGACCCATCATTTTATCTGGGGCGATTGGAAACCTGAGCTCAGCGAAACAGTGCAGGGCCGAGAGATAGATTAATAAACTTGTACATATTATTTTCTCAGAAGCAGCCTGAAATCCTTTAAACCTGCATATTCACCTCTGACACAATGGTTTGATACTGTAAATGACAGTACTGTTTGTACTGTCATTGTTTGATGTTGAATGATCATCAAACAGCAAAGTACAATATGATTTAGATGATCCTTGTTCTTTAACTGTTGCTGGTTTGAGTCATAAGTGCCTTCATTTAGTAAAGCTCAAAAGAGACTCATTTATAAAAGACAGAGCTTTGCATAATAAAAATGTGCACCTTGAATTTATTCAATAGTTTTCAACAATCACTAAAATTTTACAATGAACACGCTGCTTGTGTAATATTGTTTATTTATATTTATTATATTTTCCATCCGGACCTGGAAATTACTCAAATTCCATACTTTTCCAAACTGCAATGTAATAGTTTATTCATTGGTTATTTGTCTGTGGTTTATTAAAGTTACTTACAGATTTCTGCTCGTTATAAAACGGATACAGACGAAAGGGAACGGTAAGATTTATTTAAATGCATCAAAATAACGATTTGAAAAGAATTTGTCCTACCAGTCTCTGCGTCTCCAATAGGAAGCTGTGGTTATACTTCGAAACAGAAATACATATTATGACTTTAAGTTTCTAAGCGATTTGTTGATGAATCGCAGGACAGCGATGACAATAAGTTCAGAGTTTCAATTAATCTATGCAACCGTGCGTGCAATCTGATCGTCATAGGCTACGAGTATATAACAGCTGATTGAGTGTTTAAACCACAAGCTTAATTTAATTTAGAACGGCAAACTTTCACAAACAGTTTAAAACGTGAATTCTCCCGATCAACATTGATACAGATGGCATGACTGTGGAAATTAATTCAGGGACAGAAAACGAGAAGGATTTTAACTGTGCTTTTACGGGGTTGAGCCCATGGGGAGGAAAGTCCGAGTTGGCTGGGACTGAATCTGCGCTGCGGCGCGGCTCTGGCTTGCTGAAGGCCTGCTGCGGCGGCCTGATGCTGGAACAAGGCCCGTTCCTTCGCGGGAAGAGGCGGCATTGCCCGAGACTCGAGCTTGGTGCTCGACTGCCTTGTTGTCCATTTCTTTATGGCAGGAATGATAGAATGGGCAGGAGTAGGAAAATACACTGAAGGAGATCGTGGATGTTTCGACCGCAGTGACGATCGGCCTCGGCGTCTTGGCATGCGGGGACCCGTTTGTTTGGGCTGACGCCCTCCGAAATGAATCGGCGGCGGTGTAATTGCTCCTAGTAAGGCCAGAGGATTGTGGCAAAGATTCAAAGAGGACGAAATATTCTTCATCGGACACAAAGAGAATAATTTCGGACATGGTGGGAACTTAGGGCGGGTCAGATGCTGTAAAACTGTCGAGGAATATGGGTGAGTCGACTGTGTCTATATATATGCTTTCACTCATGCTGATTGGGTAGATATGTTGATTACTGATTGCTAACAGCTGGCTGAAATGACGTGATGATTAGTCAGATTATTTGAACGTTGCTCCTCCCGAATTTTGTTAATAAAACATCATTTTTCTGTTAACTTTATATTGTCAATGATAAAAAAAAATAATCAAACCATTGTTTTTACCAACATAAATTATAATAAATTAATGAATGCATACACTTATAGCCTATTTTGCCTATAGTGTCCCAATTATGCCTTTTTTTAAGGTTCCTAATATTGTTTTGGGAGTCTCCTGCAACAGGTTTACATGAATGCAAGGTCAAATAACACTCTCGTTTTCTCATAATATACATTTAATGTCACCTCAGTTCTCAATGATTTATAAACTATTCGTTAGAAGCAGTTTAAAGAATCAGTCTCTCTAAACCCATCCTTTCTGTGAGCCTACACTGCTCAGATTGGTCTACCGCACACACAAAACGCGTGTGCCAGAAACAAAACGCCCATTGCCATAACTGAATGACAGCTATCAATTCGCAAAACAATGTATATCTAACGTTGGGAGTCGTGACGACAAGGGGCAGCTCCAAACGCAGGCTTTATTAGAATGAGCGTAGTCGTACAGGCAAGGGTCAAACACCAGCAAACAGAAACATAAGGGCAAGGCAGAAGAGTAATCCAAGTCACAGGCAATGGTCAAGACAGGCAGCAAACGATCATCAAACAAGGGATAAACAGTCCAGGGTCAAAAAACAAGGCAAGGCTAGGTACTAGGAACATGAAACACGGAGACAAGGTCGGATAAAAGCTAAACAATACTCAGCCCTGTGTGTGTCTGGGTGCAGCTTATAAAGGGTCCACTGATGGGAAACAGGTCCGAGTGTGTGATTGGTTCCTAGATAGGGAATTATGGGAAATGTAGTCCAGAATGATGTATGACTGTGTGTGCAATGAAATGGTGAACCGGCGACCTCTGGTGGGGAGTAGCAGGAACCAGCAGGCGCCGGATACGTAACAGTATACAATGTATGGACAGAAAAGATGGGATTGATTTTACCGTATCAATTCGAGCCCGAGTCCTACTATGCAACGTCTGAAGTAGTCGATCAACCAGAAACTGATTCGCAATCACGACTGGAGTAGGATGTTTCTCTATGGTAAGTGTCACCTTAGTTTGCGTTTTTTTTATAAGACGTGATAACAGCGTAATTGTTATACTTTATGTAGGTGCACCTGTGGGAACTGTATCAGAATGCCAAGAGAAGCTGAAAACCTATAAACATAAGATAAACATTAAGGTCAGATGTGTACACACCACAACTATTAACAAAGAAAATTGTCTATAACATTGTTTGACATTACAAGGATTTACTGTTTATAGAGAGAATACTTGAACTAGTTAGCTTGGACAATGCACGCATCTTAACATCCTATTACAATAAAGATAGAGCTCCACTCTATTGTAATAATAAAAATGCAGAGCAGAGGGAAAAAGCTTTTTGTTTTACAGTTATGTAAGCGAACCGGGTCCACAGCTATGTTGTAAAATCCCACGTCAGCTGAGCACAAACATGAATAGCTGATAATGCATTACACTTGTAAACAATAGTCGTGTTCCATCCTTGATTCTTACTCCAAGTAATAAGACAGACAAGCTGCATTAATCCACACATTTTTAGATAATATTGGACCCATATCTGAATAGCAGAACTACAGAAACTTGAGTTAGTCGGTTAGCAGGAGACATACAGACGAGGTTGTACACAACTTACTGTACAAAACTACATATTTTGAATGATCGCTAGAAAATATAAACATTAATTATTAATCATACTCACAGGTTAAGATTCAGAGGAGCAAGATGGTCCAAATAAACTGGGAATTGACCAAGAGTTTTGTGAATCCTGCATTGAACTCCCCAAGGTTTGACAAGCAGTCATCAGTAAAATGACGGGAACACAACAAAAGATTGGGATTATACTGCTGTGTTATTATAAAAAAAATTTATATTAACCACTGATTCTTTGCAGCCTCGTCACTCGGAAGTGAAAATAAAATACATTTATTTTCACAGTGTAGGACACAGTGTCTTCTCGACATGATGTTAACCACACGGAAAGGCTATAGACCTTATGTAGCTCTGCCCCTTTTCAGCGCTGCACTCTTTGTCTTTTGACTTCCGGTTTGTTTTTCCACAGTGATCTTACATATTGATGAATGAACTGCTTGTTTTAAAATCTTCAGTCTACTGACTTTTGTTAAGACATCTGCTTTAAACATTACAATGCTCATGATAACTTTCATTAACCCTACAACAGGTAAATCCACTTCACCAATTATTCTTTGACAGTGATGCCATACAAATGTACAGAGTCACCGCAAAAACGGAAGTTCAAAGACAATATTATAAAGATGACGACGCGCTTGTTTCTTTGGCGCATAAGGTCTATAGTGTTTGTGGGCGGGTCAAGTTGTTCGTCGGTGGACAACATAGAACATAGGCGGGCATTATGCTAATGTGTTATCCAGTGACGTGTGGCCATCACGGAAGTGAAACTGGAATTCCTGATGAATCGTTTAGGCTGTTCAAAGTCGACTCTTTTTTTTTTTGAGAGAGAGAGAGAGAGACAATAACTTTATTTATTTTGCACTTTCAGCTTCACAACTTTGCAGATCGTTTACATTCACAGACAGCTACATTACACACTGCATGAAAGGTAATATTCAAAAATGCATAATAGGGGCACTTCAACAAAATAGACATAAAAGAACTTGTCCCATCTTGATATTTATGAACTGTTTGGGGCCAGTTATGGATGGTTTAAACCATCTTCTGGTCCATCTGGATGCTACGTTGGTTGATGATGTAACCCCGGATATGAACGGAGGTGGTGTGGCACTCGCACTTCTCCAACTTGAGGTATATGTGGTGTTCTCTCAGCTTCTTGAGGACCTGCATTACGTGTTGGTGATGTTCGGCCAGGTTCCAGGAGAAAATTAGGATATCGTCGATATAGACGCTGGAGGAACTCCCGGAATACCTCATTCATAAAGCCCTGGAAGATGAAGGGTAAATTGGACAGGCAAATTTATTCATAGTGGCCTGATGGTGTTACGAAGGCGGTCTTCCATTCATCTCCCTTGTATGTGCTCTGCAGGTCCAGCTTGGAGAAGATGCAAACCCTACGCAGCTGTTCTAATGCTGCAGGGTCCAGAGGAAGAGGATAAGTGTACTTCACCGTCTGGGAGTTTAAATCTATATCCGGGCGCAAGCCACTGTCCTTTTTGGTGACAAAGAAGAGGCTGGAAGCAGAAGGGGATGTGGAAGGTCGAATGAATTGCTGTTGTAGTGCCTCCTGGATGTACTCCTCCATGGCCTTCTGCTCTGGGATGGACAATGGGTAAACTCTACATTTGGGCAGAGTAAACCCAGGCAGCAGGTCGATTGCACAGTCCCATGGCTGATGAGGTGGTAATTGGGTAGCCAACCGCTTGCTGAACATATCCTGGAATGCCCGGTACTCTGGAGGAATTTCCACCTTGCTCTCGGTCTCAGGACTTTCAATGGTGACTTTCAGGGTGACCACTGGTGGAGAGTTGACAGAGCTGAATTTGGGACGACGAATAGGGGTCTTGATAACCAGAGACAGGCAGTAGTGGAAGCATGACCCACTCAATTGTAGTATCTCACCAGAGTTCCAGCTGATCTTTGGTTCATGTTGCAACATCCATGGGCGCCCCAGGATGATGTCAGCGTGATCTGAATTAGGATTTATTGCTGGATCAATGTGCACTGACCGCTACAGTATTCTTGTCAGAGAATACAGAGTCATGTCTCAATGATAGCCTTTTAATGATTGCTCTGGCATCAACATAGATGGACATATGCAAGGTTTTCTAGAACAATAAAATAAAAATAATAATTAGCAGATGAATCAATTAAGTGTTACATTATAGATATAAATAATAAACAACATAAATGATCTTCTTCTTATACAAGTCACAGCGATCGATTGCTATATTTAACTTCAAAGGATTGACGGCATACAATACAGCGCGTCATTCACGAGCGGTAAATAGGTCGCATTAATATAATTAAATAAACTTAGATACAGCATCTGCAACAAATATACTTGCAATATGACATTTATATTCAAATAACACTGGACTTACTTGTCCGTTACTCATACAATGTCCTTATAATGCGAGCAATGTGGAGAACTTTCCAGTCAGAACGGCTGATGCAACTCTATAGCGCTATGCTTATTCTCAGTCTATTAAATCAGCTTAGGCTGCGCAACTGCGCAGATTGTGCACTATTCCATCACGTGCAGTGCTAATTTTGTGCGCATGTTCGTCATTATGCCAAACATGGAGAATTCAGAACACAGCGGTTGATCCTTCTAGCAGCATGAACGAGATCTGTTCCATATGCAGGCAGCTGATGTGGAGCCTCACGGTGGGGAAGAAGTGGCGGATGTGACCATGGCCCAGCAGTTTTCCACGGATGGTATGAACTTCTAGATCTTGGGAACAATGTTTCCTTTTGATGTTGAGCTTCTGGAGAAGTTGGTGAGAGATGAAGTTGAGTGAGACTCGGATGGTCTTTTGAATGAAATTCTCCAAACTGATGATGTCGTCATTCATTACCATGAGTTGGCAAACTTCAGCGTTTAAACCTTGACGAAAAGTGGTAAGCAGGTCAGCTTCATTCAAGCCACTTGATGCTGCTAGAGTATGGAATTGTAACATGAGGTGTAACAGATGTTTCCTTTCACTCAAAAACACATAGAATAACACTTGATTTCAATATTTACTCTCCTTTTTACAGCCCTATGCAAAGCATGCTAGGAACTAACAATCACTACTAATGGTGTCTCTAAATAAAACCACATAATTGAAGTAATTATCTTAAAGGGTCATGAGGTGCACTTATAATGTTAAAATGATTTTTACATCAAATAATTGTCATTTAAAAAAAATTGCCATTTTCTACCCTGATTTTAGCCCTCTGATTTGAATGCTCTGTTTGAAGGGGCGTGTCTGCTGTGAGACTTCAGTGTAAATGTCAGCTGACATCTTTGCAACTGAAATAAGTCTTACATGTGGAACCCTCTCAAATACTTTTAATATGTTTTTATAATTACAGCTGTCAAGATTAACGAATCGTGAAAAGAGTTGATTATAGCCTTATATGTAGATCTATTCCCATCACGTGAATGGTTGCATAGATGAGCATTGTAGCAGATGACAGACAGTCTGTTGACCACGTGAATGCAGTGATCTCATCATTGTAACATGATTTCTGCACTCACAAATTGTTACAACATAGTTACAACTAAATATTCACACCATAACTAACAATGCAAACATGATGTATACAAAGTAAGTGGTTCATTATGTAATGTAAGAGTGTCACTATAACGGGAGTTTTGGCAAGTGTCCAGATAAACTCATGATCTGTGTTCGACAGCTTCAGCCATTATAAAGTTCTTTGATCATTTATGTATATAATTTAATCACAATTTAAAAATGCATAAACTCTCAGTACATATCAAACGATCTGTTATAACGGACAAAGCAATATTGCCCACGTAATAAAATGTTACTCACACTTGTGTGGTGCAACATTACTGTCAGATCCAATAAAGTCAGCACAGCACCGTCTTATAGTTTCAATCTTGCTGAAAATCCTGCGTTGAATTGTGCCATGTTTGTAAATGAATCTGCGGAAAATGAAGTGAACAATGGATCAAGTTCTTACTGGCGCATTCTGGAACTTTATTAAAACTAAAGTTCATTCACTTTTTCCTTTTTGGGATCAGAAGTAAGGCAATGCAAACACTATGTTTTTCCACAGCTTGGCACTGCACAGCGTCTTGTTGTCTTCAAAACCAGCTTTATCGTTTGGTTTCTGCGTAGACCTGCGTTTGCCTCACTCTTTATTTACCTACTATGCGTGAATCGGTGTGCGGGGCTAAACAGGCAGTGATGTAGAAGCAGCCGTTGATCTTCTTCTACAGAGGCGGTGCTTAGCCAAACTATTACATCATAAAGTGGCACATTCCAGAACCTTTCATTTTGGCAGACGGTCTTCAATATAAGCTGTTTTTAGATTAACAAGAAAGTTTTGTTTTCTGAAACTTACAGGATGTTTTATAGTATAATGACCTATTATATGTCAAAAGATAAAGGGGATTTTGATTTCTCAGTTCATGACCCCTTTAAAATAATTAGGCAGCCTTCTTTCATTAATTTCATCAGCTTAATCGGTTCCTCAATTCAAGCCTCAAAACTGCTTAAGTTTCCTTAAAAAAATGAGGAAAATGTATCTCTTGGTTTTAATAATCAAAGTTTCACAATATTTTTTATACAACTGTCACGCGTTGTGTAATAAGACACAAATACACGACGAAGAAGATATCACAGGCTTATTTAATCCACAAAGTAAGGTCCAACACCGTTAGGCAGAAACACAACATAAACACTGACGAGATCTGACAAAGACACACAAACTTAGCTGAACTTAAAGAAGGGAGATAACACTAACACACCTGAACACAATGATGAAATCAAATCAGTGACCATGGCGACAAACAAGGTAAGGAGAAAAGGTGTACGAAAACAAACAGTCTTTGGTGGTGTGCGTGTGTGACAGAACACCTCCTCCCAGAGGGCGCGTCTTGGCACCGTTGTGACAAGGAGGTGACGAGGATGAGGAGATGGCGAAGGGACGGTGAAGAGGCTGACAAAGGTTTGACAAGACAGGCAGAGGAGACAGGAGGAGATTCTGGAGGTGGATGGCTAACCGGGAGGAGGGGGAACACAGAAGCCCTGGGTGGTGCAGATGGTGGTGAACACCAGGAGGGAAACAGAAGGGACTTGAAGCAGGAGGAGCAAGTTGGGACCCAGACTGCAGCCAGGCAGGCAGCCCATTGTGGAGCCGATGGATGGAGGAGCCATGGTGGAGGAAGGGCTGATGACTCCAGGGGGCTGACTGACAGAGGCAGAGCAGGTGGAAAAGGAGATCAGGGTATAGCCGGAGAGCCGACGAGCCAAGGCAACCCTGAGGACCCGGAAGGCATGGCGATGTTGACGGCTCTGGCTATTAAGGCGCAGGCGGGGATCCAGAAGGCAGTGGTGGAGCCGGAGTGACAGAGGACCAAGGTGGAGCTAGAGGGAGTGAGGAGCCTAATGGAGCCAGAGGGACGAAGGGATGATGCAAAGCCAGAGGAGTGCAGTCCCGAGGCAAGGGTAGGTCGATGAACGACCAAGGCAGAGCCGGAGGGACGAGGGAGCCTGGCAGAGCTGGTGGACTGATGGGCCAAGGTGGAGCTAATGGACCGACGGACCAAGGTGGAGTCCTGGTCACAGAGGCTAGAGGTGGAGACCGGGGATCCACTAATCACGATGGAGATGGAGACTGGCAGACCCACGACGACCCTTCAACAGAATCTTCAACAGATCACTGGAGCTGTGCGAAGTCCCCTCATGCTTCAAATGCTCCACCATCATCCCCGTCCCAAAGAAACCCAAAATTACTGGTCTTAATGACTACAGACCTGTGGCTCTAACGTCTGTGGCCATGAAGTCATTTGAAAGACTGGTTCTGGCTTATCTGAAGGACATCACTGGACCCTTATTGGACCCCCTGCAGTTTGCTTACCGAGAACAGCTCTGTGGATGATGCAGTCAATATGGGACTGCATTATGTTCTCCAGCATCTGCACAGACCAGGGACTTATGTGAGGATCCTGTTTGTGGACTTCAGCTCTGCTTTTAACACCATCATCCCATCACTCCTCCAGCCCAAACTAACTCAGCTCTCCGTGCCCACCTCTGTCTGTCAGTGGATCACCAGCTTCCTGACAGACAGGCAGCAGCTAGTGAGGCTGGGAAAATTCTCATCCAGCACCCGCACCATCAGCACCGGCGCCCCTCAGGGCTGTGTCCTCTCCCCACTGCTCTTCTCCCTCTACACCAACGACTGCACCTCTAAAGACCCCTCTGTCAAGCTCCTGAAGTTTGCGGACGACACCACAGTCATCGGCCTCATCCGGGACGGAGACGAGTCTGCTTACAGACTGGAGGTTGAACAGCTGGCTGTCTGGTGCAGTCTTAACAACCTGGAGCTCAACACGCTCAAGACAGTGGAGATGATCGTGGACTTCAGGAGAAACCCCCCTGCTCTCCCCCCACTCACCATCATGAACAGCACTGTGACTGCAGTGGAGTCATTCAGGTTCCTGGGCACCACCATCTCACAGGACCTGAAGTGGGACATTCACATTGACTCCACTGTGAAAAAGGCCCAGCAGAGGTTGTACTTCCTTCGCCAGCTGAGGAAGTTCAACCTGCCACAGGAGCTGCTGAAACAGTTCTACTCTGCCATCATTGAATCCATCCTCTGCACTTCAATTACCGTCTGGTTCAGCTCAGCTACCAAATCTGACCTCAGAAGACTACAGAGGGTAGTCCGGTCTGCTGAGCGAATCATTGGCACAACCCTCCCCACTCTCCAAGAACTGTACTTATCCAGAGTGAGAAAAAGGGCAAAGAAGATCACTCTGGACCCCTCACATCCAGCACACTCCCTCTTTGAACTGTTGCCATCTGGTCGACGCTACAGAGCCCTGAGCACCAGAACGACCAGACACAGGAACAGTTTCTTCCCTCAGGCAATCCATCTCATGAACACTTGACAAACACGGAACACACAACACTATTACACATTATTTACTTAAAACACTTATTTATATTTCAAATTTGCACACATAACTGTACATACAATTGTCTATATTATATATTGTTTTTTGCTTTTTTTTGCACTTTGTCTATCTTGTAAATTTGTTTATTATTATTTTATTATTTTTATTATGTGTCTTGTCTTGTCGCTGTTACTCTGTTTCACTGTGGAGCTTCTGTCACTAAAACAAATTCCTAGTATGTGTAAACAACATACCTGGCAATAAAGCTCTTTCTGATTCTGATTCTGAGCCCACATCACCAATGGTGAGCTGAGGGGCTGACAGGAAGCAGTGGAGACGGGGATGAAGAGTGGGTGATGATGGGAGGAAGTGGGAGAGGGAGACTGGGTGGAAGTTTGGGACTAGGTGGGAGTACAGGGGCTACTGCCCACACACACAATATAGCAACTCCCAGCACCGGAAGTGCCATGGACAGAGGAACGACCTCTGTGATCATGACGGGACAGAAAGACAGTTGAGGATAGACAGATAATTCATATGATGATGGAAGACAGGGTATCTCAGAATAAAAATTAATTAAGTCAAATTCCTCAGAGCACAGCCTCTGCTCACCCTCAGCAGTGGTTCAGTGGGTGGGGCTTTTCTCTATGCTCTTGCTCTTTACTGTAAACTCCCTCACAAGTGCTGTAGCTGGCTCACGCACCTGGTCAGACGTATAATGAAGTTCTGGCTCTGTGGCGATCCCGTCCGGAGTGGGGCTGGCTGGATCCTCTTCTCCGAGGCAAACTGTGAATGGCAAGTTACAGCTCACCAGCACCCACTCCACAAAGGCAGCGAAATCTTTGTGTCTGAATCAAGTATTCTGGAGAAATGTGTAAGGAAACATAATAGAGAAATAGAAAGTTGTATTAAAATTATCACGAAAATTCGCAAATGTTACTTAATGTTATATTAGCAAAATCAGTCGACACATGTTTCTGATGCTTCAACTGCTGCTCTTATTCACATCCAAACCATAAAGCAGCATAAGAATAATGTACAAATTGATTCATGAATCTGTTTCCATTTGTTTTTCTTAAAGTGAACACAGGACTCGTCTTTGTCAATCAGATGATTAATTGGAGAGACGCTCAGAGTCACTGCAGACAGAATCACACTGATCTGGTCAGTGTGAGGAACCAGAATGAGAATCAACAGCTTCAGAAGTTCATCGATGATAGTCACATATCTGATAATGTCTGGATCGGTCTGTTCAGAGACTCATGGCAGTGGTCAGATCAGAGTAACTCCTCATTCAGATACTGGAATACTGGTGAACCTAATAATAATGGAGGTAATGAAAACTGTACAGCGATCGAACAGAATGCTCAGGGACAATGGTTAGACATCTCTTGCAACAACCAGTTTCCTTTTGTGTGTCATGAAGGTGAGCAGATCCTCACAAACACACACAATCCATCCATCACCTCCAGATATCTTAAAGTTCACACTACATGTCTAACATGACAAATTCCTCCACAGTGTTTGTTCTGCATGTTGTTTTTGATCAGTCTCTCTCTAGTTTCTGCTTGTGGTTTGTTTTGTGTCCAGATAAACTGATTCTGATCAAAGAGAAGCTGACGTGGTCTGAAGCTCTGAGATACTGCAGACAGAATCATGTGGATCTGGTCTCGGTTCATTCAGAAGAGATTCAGCGTGAGGTGATGAATGTGGTTAAACGGGCGTCTACTGAGGAGGTGTGGTTGGGTTTACACAACTGCTGCAGTCTGAACATGTGGATCTGGTTGAGCGGAGAGATCGTGTGCTATCAGAACTGGGCTCCAGGGAACGGAACGACACCGGAAGACTGCCGCCTGGAGAAGAGAAAAGGAGCAGTTCAGTCTGGAGGAGATCAGCGCTGGATCAGCCTTCCTGAAACTCACAAACTCAACTTCATCTGCAGCAGATATGAAGAGTGATAAAACACGCGTTTATGTGTTTAGATTTAGTGTTTCCATTCTTAATTAGTTTTCTTATTTACATTTGTTTGATTTGTTCTTTTTAGTGAATCTAATAATTGTGTTTTAAAAGTCTGTTTTATTTCTGTATGTTAATCATCCTGACATAATGTGATATTATCAAAGTTTTCTAACAATAATGTTTAATATTCTTTAAATGTCTAAAATACAAACACAATATAGGTCTGTTTTAAGAATATCTATGCATGTCTTTTGTGTTTATGTGTCTTTATGTTTTTCACTAATATTATCTATAGCAATAACTGGTTGAATGTGATTCTGTGAGCAGCAGATCTTAAGAATAATATTATTTGTGTCTCAGCAGAATGAAATCTGATTTATTCTTAGAAAGGCAGAAGTGAAGTGATGTCACAATGACCTGTCAATGTAACAAATATGTAAAATTTTATATTTTATTGTTGATGTGTTTGGATGATATTTAGGATATGTTGTCACATGCAAATTTCAAATTTCAGCTTCCTGGAATAAATTAGCTGTGTGAATATTTGGGTATAAAAATGTGATTCTCAAAAAATTATTCTAGCTGTTTGCTCAGTTTATTTAAATAAAATAAGCCGAAACAACACATCTTTTGTTTTTTTTTACTTAATTGTCATTTGCACTCAATGTAATTAGTTTAAATGAAATTAAATTTGTAAAATGTTAAGTTAACTTACTTAAACCATTTGTGTTGGGAATACATGAATCATTTCTGTTCCATTGACTGAAACTGGGCAGTGGATTTCTAGTTCCCAGCATTCTTTGAAAGATCTGGGGGCATATTACAGAAAGATCTTAACTTTAGAATCCTATCTTATCTGTTTGGTAACCAGGACAAAAGCTATTACAGAATGACATTTCTTAAGTGCACGTAACTATGGATAGCGGGTATTACAGAAGCATCCTACCTCGACAAAAAATCCTAAAAGCTGTCTTAACGTTAGGACAACCCCACTGGTGTCCTAACTTCAAACCTTTTTGAAATCCAACTGTAAAAATCACAGTATAAAAGCCTTTTCTGAGAATGGCGTTACATTTATTAAGGGGGGACACTACAGGCAAACACACTGATTTTTCAGGCATCTGTCAATTTTGAGATTTTGCGCTTTTTGGCGTGTTTTTTCAGACTGGAAAAAAAATAAACAATAATTTTGAACCTAATGTCATCCAATATTCAGATTTTAGTTTTAGAAATGTATGCAAATTAGCACATATTTAATTAGATAACGCCTCATTTGCATATTTAAACATAACATTTTAGAAAACTTGTAATACAAAAAATGTTTGCAATTTTTAATGTAATCTATCAGCAGGGGAAGTATGGTGATATCTATTAGTTAATTTTTTTACCCTATTCACCTGGGGTGAAGGTGGAAGAATGCGGTTTTACAGATGCTAGTAACATGGCCTTCAAATGAAAGATTTGTATCAAAGAGCACACCCAGGTTCCTAGCTGACGACAAAGACTTAACAGAGCAGCCATCAAGTGTTAGACAGTATTCTAGGTTATTGCGTGAAGAAGTTTTTGGTCCAAAAATTAGAATTTATTTTTTCTGAATTTAGTAGTAGGAAATTACTGGTCATCCAATTTTTTATATCAGCTATACATTCTGTTAATTTTGCGAATTGGTAAGTTTCGTCAGGGCCCGAAGAGATATAGAGCTGAGTATCATCAGCGTAACAATGAAAACTAACGCCATGCTTCCTAATGATATCTCCCAAGGGTAGCATGTACAGAGTGTTACGTTCCACTCCTAGTACTGAGCCT
>RJVU01053642.1:53316-72579 GCA_003731715.1 Anabarilius grahami | reverse complement strand
AAAAGACCTGAAATATTTCAGTTGGTGTGCAATGAATCTAAAATATATGAAAGTTTAATTTTTATCATTACATTATGGAAAATAATGAACTTTATCACAATATGCTAATTTTTTGAGAAGGACCTGTATTACAGAAAGATCTTAACTTTAGAATCCTATCTTATCTGTTTGTTAACCAGGACAAAAGCTATTACAGAATGACATTTCTTAAGTGCATTATCTTATCTTAACTATGGATAGCGGGTATTACAGAAGCATCCTACCTCAACAAAAAATCCTAAAAGCTGTCTTAACGTTAGGACAACCCCACTGGTGTCCTAACTTCAAACCTTTTTGAAATCCAACTGTAAAAATCACAGTATAAAAGCCTTTTTTGAGAATGGCGTTACATTTATTAAGGGGGGACACTACAGGCAAACACACTGATTTTTCAGGCATCTGTCAATTTTGAGATTTTGCGCTTTTTGGCGTGTTTTTTCAGACTGTGGAAAAAAAAAAAAAAAAATTTGAACCTAATGTCATCCAATATTCAGATTTTTGTTTTAGAAATGTATGCAAATTAGCATATATTTAATTAGATAACGCCTCATTTGCATATTTAAACATAACATTTTAGAAAACTTGTAATACAAAAAATGTTTGCAATTTTTTATGTAATCAATCAGCAGGGGTAGTATGGTGATATCTATTAGTTAATTTTTTTACCCTATTCACCTGGGGTGTCTCGCCTTAATTATACAAGACAAAGAGCAGCGACGGTTGATAGTGGAGAGACTTTTAGAGGACCCAGAGGATGTGCTGCGTTTTGATTGAATATTTCCTTATTTTTGTGAGTGAGCGAAGGTGGAAACTTGCCAAATAAACTTGCCGAATAAAACAGGCTTTAACGTTACCTTTTCAAATGATCTTTCAATCTCTGCCGCACTGAAATTAAAAGCGCGTCGTTGTTTCTCCATTTTGATTTTAGGTTTACCTCAGAAGCAGTTTGCTTGGTAACAGACCTGCCGGTTGATTACCGAACTCGATGGAGCGGTTTAAGATTTCCTAACTACAGATAAGATGAGATTTTGTAAGATAGGATAAGAATCCTAAATCAAGTTAAGATTTGCTTCTGTAATACAAATTTGTGAAAAATCCTAAATTAAGTTATTATATCTTAAGTTAAGACCTAAGATTGAAATTTTCTGTAATACGCCCCCAAGGAGATTAAATGTTGAAATAAAGTGCTGTTTAATGTGTTTTTTTTGTTTGTTTGTTTTTAGTTTTTTAGTAAAGGGAAAAGCTAGTTAGTTTTAATGTCCAGTTATCCTGGACATTTAAAACATTTTCTATGTTGAAATTTTCGAAACTCACAATGCTAAAGAGTTGAGATTGTTGTTGTAGAGGTTGTGGGTGGTGACATTAAATTATGTTTTATTAACAAGATTCGGGAGGAGCAGGTTCAGATAATTAACCTGATTAGCACAGGTTACATTCAGTTAATCAACTCAACCAATAACAAGAGGTATAAATACAGCAGACTTACCTCTGTTCTTCTGAGAGTTTAACAGCATCCCTCCTCCACCCCATCTCCTCACTTCTAGTTCTATCTATTTTTACCACACAGGTGAAGTACTCTGGGTCCGGGCCAATATTCCGAGCTGGGAGCCCTCCCCTCGGACAGCACACCAAATACACATAACTTTTATTCTTGAATTATATGTACATGTGAACTTGTGAAACTATAATGCATGATCTTTGAGCCACAGCTTTGATTGCATCAATGCAGTGATAGGTAACTACTTGTTCATTATATTTACATGCTCTAGCTATAAATATCAGTGTTGTAGTCGAGACCACCTCATTCGAATTTGAGTCCAAGTCAAGACCGAGTTCAGAGTATGTTAAGTCTGAGTCAAGACCGAGACCAGAGAGGGCTGAGTCCGAGTTGAGACCGAGACCAGAAAGTTTGAAGTTCTAGACACGAGAGGTATCTAATCTTTCTGGGGAACAGACGTGATAAATGTGAGGTGACAAAAGAAAGAACGACTCTGATCTGGAGGTGAGGTGAACTAACAGACTGCATAGCCTCAAACCCTGCTAAGCAATCATTTTTTACTCATAATTTGGCCTGCGTGGCTGTATTAGCCTATAGTTTATTTTTTATTACAAATGTGATAAACGTAAGTAGTATGTGTTGGGAAATTTAAAATGTAACATTTCAATTATATTCTGCTAAAATGAACGAAAAGACTTGAAAAAAGATTTGTTAATTTTGCTGAACGAGATTCAAAGATCCGAACTTCCCGCTACTACCTGAGTCTTGCTGCCTTTGCATCAACGCTAGTCTCAGGTTATGCGCAGTTGCGCACAAGAAAATCACCAATCATTGGACATGTCAACCAAACATCAATTTACAGAAATAATAACATACACTAATAATCATGAAATATTTTGAATGGGACTCGAGTGGACTCGGGAATGAGTCCGATTCCTAATATGTTCGAGTATGAGTCAATTCTGAGTCAAAATGCACACGAGTCCATGACAAGACCAATACCATTACAATATGGTCTCGAGACCGAGTTCAAGACCGAGTCCGAGTCTCGAGTACTACAACACTGATAAATATATTCAGTTGGTCAGTGGTGCAGTCGTTTTCAATTGCCTCAAAACAATAATGGGCTAACAATGCATCTGAACACACCTCGTTTTCAGACCAGCATGCACATGGGTGCACAAATGGGTGCAAATGCATTAGCTATTTAAACAACGTGGCGCAGGATGTGAAACTGCGTCAGCCTGAAACTTGCATTTCGGAGGCTGCGTCCTCCAGAGGTCATGTTTGAAGGCTGCATACGTCATCGAGGCGGGTCCATTTAAGAAAAGTAATTGTTAGATTGCAAAGTAAGAAAGGAATTACAGTATTTTACACCTCACAAGGAATAACAGTCAATATTATTACAGTTGCTTTCTTAAATAAGTCATCCTTGATGATGTATGCAGCCTTCAAATGCAAACTCAGGAGGACGCAGTCCGCATAATACAGAAAAATTAGTTGTGTCCGCGGATCTATGCGAACTGGAATAATTTGATAACGTTTTATCTATACGTAGGGAAAGGAATGTATGGTTGATTATTTATTTTAATTGTCACCCCGCTTTCTGTACTATTGGCTCGGTGTGTGTGTGTGTGTGTGAGACCCTGTAGGAACGAACTCTCGCGAGATTCCGCACGACCGTGCGGCCTAGTCATCATGTGACAATAACATGGAACTTTCTACTATACATGTAGCCGCCTTACCGGTGTTGTGCCGAATTTCGACCCCCTGCCAGATTATTACCCTCCCTAGTATTGGATAGGGGTTAGGATTAGGGGTGGGGTTAAGATTAGGCAATCAGGTAGCGACTTCAATGAGGGGGGTAATAATTTGGCAGGGGGTCAAAATTCGGCACAACACCGGCATGTGGTCGTGTCTGTTCGCTCCGTTCTCTGCCCGGGTTTCACCGCAATTGTGGAATACTTACCGAAATGTTTTGTTGGAATAACTGCCGCCTCACTTGTGGAGATTTGCATGTGTGTTTTGGACTTTGGTCTGCTTTCCAGAGAGGATTTTTTAACAGTTTCGGTTGTCACGTTGGATCTGCTCTCGGACATTCATTCATTCATTCATGGACATTCCCCGGTGATTCAATTTCATACATAATATAGTTGGATTTTCACACTTGCATACACTTTTTTTTAAAAATATGTTTCTGGTTGTATTGTGGTGCAAGATTTTTCTAAATTGTATAATACACGGGTGTTTGAAACAAAATTTTGTCTCAGTCATTTTTATTTTTTTCTTGTGGAACGAGCGTTTCCCTCATTTTGGTTAACTCTCCATTCGGAGTGTTACACACTTAGTTATCATCATGTCTAGATGCAGGTCCTTCATCTCATCTGGATACGGCCTGGATCTGGAAGGCTGCGGCAAACCTCGGGATAAACAGAGAGAGACTAATATTAGCATAGACGCCATTCTTCTTATGATGTAGACTCTACATCATAAGAAGAATGGCGTCTATGCTAATATTAGTCTCCTAACAATTTACATAAACTGAATTATAGAAGTAGATAATGTGTTATGTGTATGCAAGTTTAAACAGATGTGTTTTTAGTCAAGATTTAAACTGACAGAGTGTGTCTGCTTCCCAAACAGTGATAGGAAGATTGTTCCAGAGTTTAGGTGACAAAATAGGAGAAGGATCTACCGCCTGCGGTTGATTTTGATATTCTAGGTATTATCAGCTGGCCTGAATTCTGAGATCGCAATAAACGTGAAGGACTATAATGCTTTAAGAGCTCGCTTAGGTACTGGGGAGCTAAACCATTTAGTGCTTTGTAAGTAATTAGCAAGATTTTAAAATCTATACGATGTTTAACAGGAAGCCAATGCAGTGATGACAGAACTGGGCTAATATGGTCATACTTCCTAGTTCTAGTAAGAACTCTAGCTGCTGCATTTTGTACGAGCTGTAGTTCATTTATCAAGCGGGAGGAACAACCACCCAGTAGAGCGTTACAGTAATCTAGCCTTGAGGTCATGAACGCATGAACTAACTGTTCTGCATTCTTCATTGAGAGCATATGTCGTAGTTTAGATATATTTTTAAGATGGAAGAATGCGGTTTTACAGATGCTAGTAACATGGCCTTCAAATTAAAGATTGGTATCAAAGAGCACACCCAGGTTCCTAACTGACGACGAAGACTTAACAGAGCACCCATCAAGTGTTAGACAGTATTCTAGGTTATTGCGTGAAGAAGTTTTTGGTCCAAAAATTAGAATTTCTTTTTTCTGAATTTAGTAGTAAGAAATGACTGGTCATCCAATTTTTTATATCAGCTATACATTCCATTAATTTTGTAAATTGGTAAGTTTCGTCAGGGCATGAAGAAATATAGAGCTGAGTATCATCAGCGTAACAATGAAAACTAACGCCATGCTTCCTAATGATATCTCCCAAGGGTAGCATGTACAGAGTGTTACGTTCCACGTATGTTTTGTATTTTGTCTTGTTTGTTTTTCTCTGTCTTTTGTTATCTTGCTTTTCAAGTTATTTTAGGTTGATCTTATTGGACCAGAGAACCATCAATCATCTTGATGTCATGACGTTGTGACGTCATGACTACCGTTCTGCCAATCTGCAGGATTGGTGATCGTTTAAAAGGCTGTGGCGGCGTTACACCTGCAGTGAGCGTTTGGGCTTCGGATCTCACTCACCTTTGTCGTGCTAGAAGCCAGCCAGTCAATGGGTCTTTGAACTGTTTGTTTAGTCTGTGTTTTATTGAGATGGCATTCCTGCAAGTTTGTTAGATGCACTCATGTAATAGTTAACCTGATGGAAAAAGAGAGTGCTACAATTTTCACATTCATTGCATATACGCATTCGTATGCTGGTGTGAAATTCATTGCCCACCTCGCAGAACGATGTTAACCACTTATTCACTCTTGATTGGCCATTGTTATGTACAAACCCTACCCAGTGTTAATCTCAATTTCATTGACAATTGTTAATTCCGATGTACATGACATTGGCTCGAAACCGGCAGCTAGTACGTTATGTTAGTTAGTGTGTGGGTGTTTGCCTCTATTGTATTTTTGTTTATTTATGTAGCATAGTTTGGTTAAGCCAATGCACACGCCGGTATTATTTCTACATTTTATTTTTGATTGTCAGTTAGGGGCTTGGGCATTAGTTAATGAATTGTGTTTTGATTATTTATTTTGTTTGGCGACACACTCGTTTTTTCTTACTTTGAGTTTCACGTTTCTCTTGTATTGTCTTCTTTCTCCCCGTGTAAATAAACATTGGGATCTGCTGCAACCTTTGTTGTCTGATCTGTCTCCCTCACACTGCAACAGCTGCATCTCACTTTAATGTTGTGTTCATTCCATTTAATATCCTTAAGCACGTAACAAGAGTGAAAAGCAACGGTCCTAGTACTGAGCCTTGCGATCAATATGACATCTCTTCCTTTACTACTAAAAACTGATAACGGTCAGATAAGTATGATTTGAACCATGACAATGCAATTCCACTAATGCCAACATAGTTTTCGAGTCTATTTAGAAGAATATTGTGATCAATAGTGTCAAAAGCAGCACTGAGATCCAGTAACACTAATAGAGAGATACAACCACGATCTGATGATAAGAGCAAATCATTAGTAACTCTAATAAGAGCAGTCTCAGTACTATGGTACGGTCTAAATCCTGACTGGAAATCCTCACAGATACTATTTCTCTCTAAGAAGGAATGTAGTTGCAATAATACTGCCTTTTCTAGTATTTTTGACAGAAAAGGAAGATTTGAGATCGGCCTGTAATTGACTAATTCTCTAGGATCAAGTTGTGTTTTTTAAATAAGAGGTTTAATAACAGCCAGCTTAAAAGTTTTTGGTACGTATCCTAGTGATAAAGATGAATTAATTATTTTAAGAAGAGGATCTATGACCTCTGGAAGCATATCTTTCAATAGCTTAGTCGGTATAGGGTCTAACATACATGTGGATGATTTTGATGATTTAACAAGTTTAGACAATTCTTTCTGTCCTAAAGCAAGGAATTAATGGAATTTTTCCTCAGGGACACTACAATGCACTGTCTGACACAATACTGTAGTAGACGGTTGCGTGTTTATAATTTTCTCTCTAATATTCTCAATCTTGCAAGGTGATGAAACTGATCAGGAAGTTTATTTATAAAGCAATCTTTAATGGTAGAAGTGATGGTTCTACCATATATATGGCAGGGTGGGGGTTTTGCAGCTTTGGCTAAACGTAGTATACACGAGACTAGATAATGATCTGAGATGTCATCGCTCTGCTGCAGAATTTCAACGGCATCAATATCGATTCCATGTGACAATATTAGATCTAGAGTATGATTACAACAGTAAGTGGGTCCTGACACATGTTGTCTTACTTCAATAGAGATTATAATGTGTATAAATGCCATCCTAATGCATCTTTTTTATTATCTACATGGATATTAAAATCACCAACAACAAGGACTTTATCTGCAGCTAGTACTAATTCTGATAGAAAATCAGCAATTTCTTTGATAAAGTCTGTATGGTGTCCTGGTGGCCTGTATACAGTAGCCAGCACAAATGTCAACTTACATAATGTTACGTAAAGCACCATCACTTCGAAGGAATTATATTTGAAAGACTTCTGGCTGATACTGTAAATATTACTATAAATTACAGCAACACCTCCCCTTTTGCCTTTCTGACGAGGATTGTGTCGATAATCATAACCTTGAGGGCTAGACTCATTTAAAGTAATGTAATCGTCCGGTTTTAGCCAGGTTTCTGTCAAACACAGCACATCTAGATTATTGTCTGTAATAATATCTTATATAAGTGCTTTTGAAGAAAGGGATCTAATATTAAACAACCCAAGCTTTATCATTTGTTTATCAGTATTATTTCTGTTTTTTATTTGTTGAACATCAATAAAATTTTTACCATTAAATGGGTTTGGAAGTTTTTTTTATTTACTAATTCGGAGAACAGACACAGTCTCTATGTGATAATATCTAGGTGTAAGAGTTTCTATGTGTTGGGAATTATCTGACTTCTGTAACGTGAGGCAGCTAGCAGACGGTCGGTTTAGCCAGTCTGTCTGCTTCCTGACCTGGGCCCCAGTTTGTCATGTTTCAGCTCTAAGACTATGTGCCATATTACTAGAGAGAAGAGCAGCACCATCCCGAGAGGGACGAATACCATCTCTTTTCAACAGGTCAGGTCTGCCCCAAAAACTTTTCCAACTGTCTATGAAACCTATATTATTCTGCGGACACCACTTAGACAACCAGCCATTGAGTGATGATAATCTGTTAACTATCTCATCACTCCGACGAACAGGAAGGGGACCAGAGCAAATTACTTCTCCTGACATTGTACTTGCGAGTTTACACACCTCTTTAATGTTAATTTTAGTGATCTCCGACTGGCGAAGTCGAACATCATTAGTGCCAACATGAATAATAATTTAAGAGAATTTACAGTTAGCATTAGCCAGCACTTTTAAATTTGCTTTGATGTCAGGTGCTCTGGCTCCCGGCAAACATGTGACTATGGTGGCTGGTGTCTCTATTTTCACGTTCCGTGTAATAGAATCGCCAATAACTAGGGCACTTTCAACAGGATTCTCAGTGGGTGCGTCACTGAGTGGGGAGAACCTGTTTGATGTTCTTATTGGAACGGAAGAGTGGTGTTTTCCGCGGCTAGGCCGCCTCACCGTTACCCAAGTGCCCTGCTGCGCGGGCTCTACAGCCGGAACCCAACAATGTACAGGGTTCACTAAGCTAGTCGCATCCAAAACAGTATCTGAAGCCCCTGCATTCTTGCTATCCTCAATTAAAGTTTGGATGCATGTCTCTAATTCTGAGATTCTCTCTGTCAGCCTGACTATTTCCCTGCATTTATCACATGTGTAAATCTCACCTCTGCCAGAGATACTATGCATGTGACAGGCAGTGCAAGTAACAACAAAAGGAGAGTATGACATGACTCACCGTGTTTGTAGAGTGATCCGACTTACCACAGTTGTTTGATGGACTCGAGTCGTAGAAAAAGGAGCACGCAAGAGAAAAGGATGGTATGTGGCAAATGCTAACAAGCTAGTGAAAATTAATGTGATAGGCAATATCAGTTATATGGTGATGATAAAATTGACAAGTAATGATAATAAATAGATTCAAATCAAAGCTCTACGGAGCTACAGACGCAAACTATTCAGCAGCGAGACAGAGAAGAGCAGACTCGAGCAATCGATCAGCAAACTGGAGCAAATACTCAGTAGTATCAGTCAGTCTCAGTCAGTATCAGGAGCAGTCAGTATCAGTGAATATGAATATGGACCTTAATTAAAATATTATTTACATATTAACATTCATAATTTATATTTTAACAACTAAACAGCTGCTTTAATGTTATTTCTGGACTGTATAACTCGCATCACATCCCTGTTTAGTTTGACATGTATGTTTATGTTTCTCACTTTTTAACTGGTGCTGGTGACAAAGAGGGAGAAACGTTTTTCTGCTCTCATGGTCTTTCTTCTTTTCCCTCTTCTGAGAGCAGAGACCCCTGGTGTTGAGGAGGAGACATTCACAACAGAGACGAGATAAAGACATTAAAGTGCTCATATCGTGCTTTCATTCCCCTGAAGTTAAAGGAGTGGTTCAGTGTTTTTTTTCTAGGCCTGATTGTGTTTTTGGGGCGCAGTTTAAATTTTTTTTTTAAAAAGCCGTATTTTTCATATATATTTCCTTTATTCTACACCTCTGTTTCCATTGTCATTTGAACGGCTCGTTTGACTTCCTGGTTCTATGATACCACTCCCTCCAAAATACGCAATGTGCTCAGATTGGTTAGCTGGCCCAGTGTAACGTGATTCGCTGAAGAGTCCGGAAACGCCACGCCCCTTACCATTAGTTGTTACAAGTGCTTCGGTGGAAATGTAAATAATGGCATCTATATTGTTGTATCAAATTGAGCCCGAATGAACCAGAGACCCAGATGAAGAGGGTCAAGCAGAACCTCTGCAATCGCGGCTTTCAAAGGACGTTTATGAATGGTATTTCATTTGTATTTGTGTCAAAGTGTTTAGATATGCTGTCACTGCTGTTTAGCTTTCAATATACGATTTTATCCTGATTAAAGCTTTACTGTAGCCGAATACATGTCAGAGTAGTAGCATTTTTGTAAAGGTAGCATTTAATTTATAGCATGAATATATAGCATGATTCTTTGTTTACGTCCTTAATGCAACAAAAAAATAGCAACAGAACTATACATTTAAAAGACATGTACTTACAGGTTGGGGCCGGGTGTGCCTCATACGTCCTGAAAAGTGAAGCTGCGGGCTCTTTGATCGCCCCCTGGAGGCTGGATGCAGTACATGTCATAAACCCTGCCCTCTCAATGCAGACGAATGAGACTTCAGTGAAAACTTAAAAATAAATTATGCTTCAAATAAAATTTTCAGAAAGATGGTTTTGTTCATTTGAGGTAGTTGTTATCAAGCTGATTTATATTCAGTTGTTCGTTTTTGTGATAAGTTTGATTTTAGCTAGCAATTTGGTGCTATAGAAACGGGGCGTGTCGTCGTGATTCACAGTTGATTGACAGCTTCTCTGAGGACTGTCGGTGCTTCGAGGGGGAGATTGAAGATATATAACTAACTATTAATTTTCAATTTCTGTGTTATTTCACACAGACAAAATGAGTTGTTTAGCAGTAAACTGTCCTAACCGACCTACAGGATCTGACGGATCACTGAACTTTTCTCGGTAATGTTAAATGTGGGCTTTATAAGCCAATTAATAAATGTTATTAGTTAAGATATCACGCCTAACGTTCAGTATGACGGGAAAAAGCAGGTGATCGTTATCTGGCAGTTACTAATTATTTTTATGGGTCTAAAAATAATAATTAGCAGGATAAAACTAATGATAGCCTACTCTAATTAATTAAAGATCACTGTCTACATCAATCGATCTCCTGTAACGTTAGATTAACCCTTTATTTAAAATGGCAGGACCTTTTATGAACGTTTTTAGAGTTGTTTCTAGTGGCATATTATATTGAGTGTATCAACTGAATTTGCTGTTTCAAAGATATTATTGCTCTAGAAATAGAATAGCCTATTATTTTATAGGTAGATTTTTAAATTGTGTATAATTTATATAGCCTATTTAAAATACATCAATGATGACGCAGTCGTCTGGGCTCCGCCTCCGGGCTCCACTGACGATTCCTTCTGCGCATACCCAGGCTCTAAACTTTTTTTTTTTTGACATTTTTGCGTAACGTGTCCGCGCCCATCGGCGTCCGTTTTGGCTTCAGTTCAATACAATGGAAGGAAGCGGCGTCGCGTCGTCCATCTTTTTTTACAGTATATGGTTGGGGCCCATAAACAGCAGCTTCTGCTTTTAAAGTGGGAACTGCTTCTTTCAGTAATTGCCTTTGTGCAAATCCAGCACTGAACTTGTGTAGATTCTGGAAGCTTCTTCAGCGCCGCATCCAGTGTAGAAAATATCACAGATTATAATGGGTTCTATTATCTTTTGACGCGTCGCTTGCGTCTGGTGTAGACAACTCTTCCGCTTCCGTTATGCTGCACCACATGGCTCGCCCACTTTGTTGCATGTTCCCGGGGGCGTGTTTTCCAGGGTTTATGATGTCACCAACCCGGGAAGAATCTCGTTGTAGTCCAAACCGGTCGTTTTTGTAGGCATTAAACTGCCATAACTTTAAAAGACAATATCTCTGTTTGCATTGAACTTTCAGCGCTGTAACTTTGCAGATACTGTTTATGCTTAAGCAGCAACATTACACACTAACTAAAGTTAAAAAAGTGAAATCGCAATGAATCACCCCTTTAATTTATAATGTTAGTAAAGGTTGTTGGACACTCATTATCCTTCTGAAATAATAACATCATCATCTTCTGCTGCTGCTGTTTCAGTCTTATTTCCTGTCTAAATACTTGATTGTGATTGGCTGGAATGCAGACATTAAAACATTGTAAAGTTTTTTTAGAATTTGTCTCTTTGTGAAAATTCTTGCCTGGTCAGTACCTAGATGGGAGACCTCCTGGGAAAACTAGGTTGCTGTTGGAAGAGGTGTTAATGAGGCCAGCAGGGGGTGTCTGTGTGGGTCCTAATGCCCCAGTATAGTGATGGGGACACTACTGTAACAAGCACCGTCCTTCTCAGAAGAATTCAAAAACAATTGAATCATTCTCAGATTTGAAATATATGGTTTTGTCTTTAGCTGCAATGAGCATTAAGGGCCAGATTTACTAAACGTGGAAAATTAGCATATATGCAATGATGGGAATGGCAAGTTTTGCGTGTGATTTACTGCTGACACGCAAATTAAAGAACAGACACAGTCAAATAATTTACACAATGACCAACGCAATCTAACAAGAGCAGCACAAGTTAGCGTTGAGTCGCAAATAAGCAGAGCTGATGCTCATCAGGTGCGGGTTGACACAGGTGCAACGTTACATGTAATCCAACAAACATGTACACATATTTGGCAAACGATATGTTCGGATAACATCTTCCTCTGGCATTCCAAAGAAATGAATACGAGTGGAAAATATTTTCTCCCTTCTACCACGCGCTCTCTGTTCTCTGCGGTGTCTCCTCCTAGCAGCAACAATTGCAGCCATGTCGCAAAATGGGTTAAGACATGCTTTTTTTGGTGTAAATAATGGCGCAAATACCAGTCAATGCACTGCGTGTCTTTAGTCAAGTCAAGTCGCCTTTATTTATATAGCGCTTTTCACAATACAGATTGTTTCAAAGCAGATTCACAGTGATAATAGGAAAATGAATGGACAGAGATTGTTTTGGCTTTACAGAAGCTTTAGGAAAAAGTTATTATCAAGCTAATGTTAGAAAATAATGAATTATTAACTTAGGGTCCACTTAAATGATACCTTTTTAACTGAAAACCGAAGACTTTTAATGCGTTCTTGCCATTCATTTACATGTTTAGTCTATAGGGTTTGTGCATGTGTATGTGTGCAGATGCTTAATCTTTTTTACAAAGTGACATTGTTTCTTTGTTTATAAAATATGAACACATTTGCATGTAAACACATCCTCATCACTCATTTGCTTATATCCACACCACATTTAGACATTCAGGATGGACAGTATTTCTCTGACATGAAACAGAAGAATAATCAGTGAGTGTTATTGTTCTAGTCATATTTCATATTTCATCCAGTCTTATTCATCTGTTAGTTTTATTTCAACAACAGGAAAGTTACACTATAACTGTGTCTCAATTCAGAGGCTGCGTCCTCAAAGTCCATGAAGGTCGAAGCGAGTGTTGTTAAATGAAACGCTACTGTTTACAGCTGTTCACGCCCACCACTGCTGTCACCTAGCAACTGTGACAGCTGCCATCAGAAAAATAGTAGAGATATTTCTGACAGACTTTCAAATACAAAGGTGGTGCCAGAAATATATTCATTTCATAATTTGTTTGTTTGTTTGTAAAGCGCAGGGGATGTATCTCAAGCTGAGACAAGACCATAACCAGGTAAAATAAGTCTGGTTAAACTGTGCAATGTTTATTTTATCTCGTTAGCAACAATTTGTTAACCTAGTTTATTTCTCATTTTATTTAACTGTTACTATATTATAATATTTATAATAAGCAGTGGTGGAATGTCTCTCTCCCAACATCTCATCCGTGAAGACAAACAACAGTTGCAGCAGTGCGTTCCCATTAATATTCATCACTTGTATTTATTTATTTTTGGCTTGCAAAAGAGTGACCACACCCAGCAGGTACTTGTTTACAGAATCATCATAAAACAAGAGATATTCTGAGCCTTTTCTTCATAAATGCAATAAATATTTAGATTAATAAAGGCTGTATCTCAATACCAGTGTTACTTGATCTCAGTGCTGCGTTCGACACTATAGATCATAAAATACTCAGAGATCAACTACAGAATTACACTGGTATTCAGGGACAGGCATTACGGTGGTTTAGCTCGTACTTATCAGACCGTCACAATTTTGTTTATTTAAACAGGGAAAAATCTAAGATAACGATAGTAAACTATGGAGTGCCGCAAGGATCAGTGTTAGGCCCTCTGCTATTCTCAATATACATGCTGCCACTCGGCAATATTATAAGAAAACATGGAATTAGTTTCCACTGCTATGCTGATGATACTCAGTTATATATTTCAACACAACCAGATGAAATCTCTAAATTATCCAATCTGACAGAATGTATTAAAGAAGTAAAACATTGGATGACTAGTCATTTTCTTCTATTAAATTCAGATAAGACTGAAGTATCAGGGGGCAGTCGTGGCCTAATGGATAGAGAGTGGATAGAGAGTCGGACTTGTAACCCAAAGGTCATGGGTTCGAGTCTCAGGTCCGGCAGGGATTGTCGGTGAGGGGAGTGAATGTCCAGCGCTCTCCCCACCCTCAATACCACGACTGAGGTGAGACCCTTGACCCTTGAGTACCCCCAACTGCTCCCCGGGCGCCGCAGCAATGGCTGCCCACTGCTCCGGGTGTGTGTGTTCACTGCTGTGTGTGTGCACTTGGATGGGTTAAATGCAGAGCACAAATTCCGAGTATGGGTCACCATACTTGGCCACATGTCACTTCACTTTTTTATTTATTACTTATTGGACCAAAAACCTGTACACAGAATCTCTCAGACGACAATCTGCATTTAGAAGGATGTACTGTTACTCCATCCTCGACAGTTAAAGACCTGGTGTTATATTAGACAGCAACTTGTGCTTTGAAAATCATATTTCATATGTTACAAAAACAGCCTTCTTCCACCTCAGAAACATTGCTAAGATACGGAATATGTTATCTATTTCTGATGCAGAAAAGTTAGTTCATGCTTTCATGACGTCTCGACTAGATTACTGTAATGCATTATTAGCTGGTTGTCCTGCTTCCTCAATAAATAAGCTACAATTAGTACAAAATGCAGCTGCTAGAGTTCTTACCAGGTCAAGAAAATATGATCATATATCACCAATTTTATCATCTCTACACTGGTTACCCATTAAGTTCCGTATCGATTATAAAGTATTGCTAATGACCTATAAGGCTCTAAATGGTTTAGCTCCTGTGTACTTAACCGATCTTCTATCGCCCTACAATTCTTCACGCTCTTTAATCTGCACATTTTTAGACTATACTGGACCCACATCTGAACAGCAGACATACAGATGTGGTTGTACACAACATAACAAAACAGTAAAATGACAGTAAACACAACAAAAGATTGGGATTGTACTGCTGTGGTATTGTTTAAAAATTGAACTTTAACCACTGATTCTTTGCAGCCTCGTCACTCGGAAGTGAAAATAAATACATTTGCATTCGCAGTGTAGGACACAGCATCTTCTCGACATGATGTTAACCATACAGAAATGTTATAGTGTTTGTGGACGGGTCAAGTTGCTCGTCGGCGGACAACGTAGAACATAGGCGGGCATTATGCTAATGTGTTACCCAGTGACGTGTGGCCATCACAGAAGTGAGACTGGAATTACCGATGAATCATTTAGGCTGTTCAGAGTCGATCCTTTTTTTGAGAGACAATAACTTGATCGTGCACTTTCAGCTTCACAACTTTGCAGATTGTTTACATTCACAGACAGCTACATCACAATCTGCATGAAAGGTAATATTCGAAAATACATAATAGGGGCACTTTAAATAATATGACTGTCATGATCCCTGTCTGTGTTCCCTTTGTTGTCATGGACTCTTATTTTGTAGTTCTGTGTCTCCATTGTTGTTTGTTCACCTCATGTTTCCCTGCTGCTCTGTTCCCTTGTTTGTTACTGTAACACCTATTTCCACTTATAAGAACTATGAGTGAATACTTGTAATCGTCTTACTATAAGCGCAACTATAAATGTTACTTGGACCAGTTAGGTTTGACTACAGAGCCTAAAAATAGTGTAGATAAAGGGAAAAAAAATTAGTGCTTTTTTATACTAGCTAGTTGTTTACTATTTGAAATGATAATTGTAAGAGAAAAAACTTGTAAACAAAACAAGAGGAACAAGTAAGCAGTAAGGTACGAGAGGCTGTGCTGTATCGTGAATAAGTCACGGCTGAAGGGCGTTGTTAGACACGGCGCAAAGCCACTTCATCAGTGACTTATTCACGATACAGCACTAGCCTCGAGTGCCTTATTGCTTTTATAAAACGGTTACCACACAATACAAATATTACAGCCAGAAATACAGTATGTATCGATGCAACTTTCAAGAAGTAAACTAAAAGCCTTCCTTACGCCGGAAAAAAATAGTCCCTGATCGTAAACAGCAACAGAAGTTACATTTTCACACCATTAGATGGCGGCAAAGACTGTCTTTATGAGTGTATCATTCAGTAGGCAAAGACTTTTACATTGAAAAGACTGAATTGTTGTGAACACGGAACAAGACGCAACTGACAAATGCTTTGACTAGTGCTGTCAGTCACGGGAAAACCCCTCAACTGTTAAAAAGACAAGATAATACCTCAGACATTTAAACAGATTTTTTATTATGAACATAGGACTGACCTGAAGGAAAATGCTAAATCTGAATGCAGGTAATAAACTCGCTCACTCCATCTCTTTCTCACGATACTCTTCTACATAATACAGTAAGCGTCAATTAACAAAATCAATTGAGAACATACAGTTTACGTTGCTAAGGGTGTTGTGTAGTGATGCACAGAACCGTTGGGTGAAGCAGTCATAGCCGTGTGTTATCGTGAATAAAACACAGCTATTGACCAATCAGAATCAAGGACAGGAACTAAGCGTTTTATAATTGGGAATAAAAGTAATAGCAAAAGGATACAAGAGTACAAATATTACACAGCAAACACAACAATAACCTATAGATGCACCTCAGAAGAAAACAGGCTTATGGTATTTATCTATAGGTATGTCAGATTAATTTGGTGATTCATACTCATTCAGAACATTTGTATAATAAATCACAATGTAACAATATGACTTAGTTAGGGTTCCTAAAGTCCCTTCCTAGTTGTTTCCACAGTCAAATTTGTCAAATCAAATCTTTCTTCTTTTTTTCTTTTTACTCCAAATCAGTTTGTTTTCCATCAAACAATGCAAAAAAAAAAAAAAAGATTCTGATTTCCAGAACTTTCAATTCCACAGGGGAAAAAAACCTCACCAAATTCATGTCAAATGATGATTTTTATAAACATTTAGTGACCAATTGCGATCTTTATTCATATTAATCTGCATCAGATCTGCTCCACCACCTTTTCACAAAATGGAGGATTCGACTGTCCCTGGGGAGAGCAGGCTTAAAGGGATAGTTCACCCAATTCTTGACAATTCTTTTTTAATGACAATCATTTACTCACCCTCAAGCTGTTCCAAACCTGTATAAATGTATTTGTTCTGCTGAACACAAAGGAATACATTTTTTAAAAAGTTTGAAACCAGGCCGCTTTGGGGTACCATTGACTTAAATAATAGTGGGAAAACATATTATGGTCAATGGGGCCTCAAAACCAGTACCACATATTACACATACCAACTTAATCATACATTAAATACATGTATATATATATATTTTTTTTTTATGAAATTAATATAAAGTAACAAAATGAGATTTATTTTACGTGGACATGGTCTTGTCTCAGCTTGAAATACATCACCTGCCCTCTTCAAACAAACAAACAAACAAACAAATAAATTAATAAAATAATTTCTGGCAACATCTTTGTATCTAAAAGTCTGTCAGAAGTGTTTCATCTGTCACAGTTGCTAGGCGACAGCAGCAGTGGGCGTGAACAGCTGGTGATGTAAACTGGAAATCATCCATAGGCTATAGCGTCTCATTTAACAACGCTCGCTTCGACCTTCATGGACTTTGAGGACGCAGCCTCTGAATTGAGACACAGTTACAGTGTAACTTTCCTGATGTTGTAATAAAACTAACAGATGAATAAGACTGGATGAAATATGAAATATGACTAGAACAATAACACTCACTGATTATTCTTCTGTTTCACGTCAGAGATGTAAATATTGTCCATCCTGAACGTCTTCATGTGATGTGGAGATAAACAAATGAGTGATGAGGATGTGTTTACATGCAAATGAGTTCATATTTTACAAACAATGAAACTGTAAACAGCAGGAGTCCAAAATAAAAAAATAATTTTCACAAAGAGACGAATTCTAAAAAAAAAAAAATTAACAATGTTTTAATATCCGCATTCCAGCCAATCACAATCAAGTATTTAGAGGAAATAAGACAGCAGCAGAAGATGATGTTATTATTTCAGTGGGATAATGAGAGTCCAACAACCTTTACTAACATTATAAATGAACTTCAGGGGAATGAAAGCACGATATGAGCACTTCAAAATGAAATTCCTGTCATTAGTTACTCACACTCATGTCGTTCCACACCCGTAAGCCCTTCGTTCATCTTCGGAACACAAATTAAGATATTATGATGAAATCTGAGATGTTTTTTATTCTCCAATGAAAGCAATGAAATGACCACATTACAAAATTTGTAAAAACATTGTTAAAATAGTCTTTGTTAAAGCGTGACTGCAGTGGTTCAACTTTAATGTTATGAAGCGACGAGAATACATTTTGTGCACAAAAACAAAACAAAAATAAAGACTTTATTGAACAAATTCGTCTCTCTCCTGTCATTCTGCTGCGCTATTTTCGTTGCAGAACTTCCTTGTTTACGTCCGAACGCGGGAACAGTATTGACCGGCTCGGGTCACGTGAGCAGCATGACGCATGCGTGTGTAAATAGCGTATTAGAATGACATTTGTTTATTAATAGATAGTAGATTAATTTCTCCTCCTCAACACCAGGGGTCTCTGCTCTCAGAAGAGGAAAAAGAAGAAATTAAGACTTCAGATGCAAAAGCCTCTAAGTGTCATCTGAAATTTTCAGCTAAAATTTGCATTTTTATTAGGCTTGTATGTTTATGTTCAGTAATTCCACTTTAATGGCAATTAAAAGATCCTTTTCATTGTAATTAAAGTTAAATAACTGAACATAAACCATACAAGTTTGATAATTTTAATTTTAGAAGAAAATTTCATATGACACTTAGAGGCTTTTGCATCTCCAGTCTTCAGATAGAAGAGCAAAAAAAGTTTTTTTTTTCTTTATGCAAATAAAGAGAAAGAGGTGGACAAATACACAAACATAGAGGAAGTGAATATAGGGGTATTCAGAGTAATAAACAAATGATGTGACGAATGAGGGATGAGAGCAGATATAATGATCACACTGTTTAAAGCTGCAGACAGAAACATCAGACTCAGGACAGAAACACACGACCTCTAAAGTAAGAACAACTCACATGTTCATTCTTCAAACACAACTAGACTTTGAGATGTTAATATTGTCTGAATGATTATGTACAGTGAATTCATGCTGCTGTTCAGATACGAACTGAAATTGTCATATTTTACTCCAAAAAGAATCTGTGAATGTTTGATATCTGAGTTTTTCACTGTGTTTCTTCCTCAGAAATGGAGCAAACTCTATATTTCATTCTTCTTCTCATTGGTGAGTGTGTTTGTTGTTTTATTGATGGTTTATAGTTTCATCAGGTTTGACTCTGTTATGAAAAGCATTAAATCAAACCCTCTCTTTCACAGCTCTCTGCTCCGTATCTGAATGTGTTCAGCGTCAGTAT
>RJVU01053642.1:11771-22124 GCA_003731715.1 Anabarilius grahami | reverse complement strand
CAGCATGATGCTGCCACCACCATGCTTCACTGTTGGGACTGTATTGGACAGGTGATGAGCAGTGCCTGGTTTTCGCCACACATACCGCTTAGAATTAAGGTCAAAAAGTTCTATCTTGGTCTCATCAGACCAGAGAATCTTATTTCTCACCATCTTAGAAAACTCCATGCGGGCTTTCATGTGTCTTGCACTGATGAGAGGCTTCCGTCGGGCCACTCTGCCATAAAGCCCCGGCTGGTGGAGGGCTGCAGTGTTGGTTGACTTTCTACAACTTTCTCCCATCTCCCGACTAGCTCAGTTTGGCCGGACGGCCAGCTCTAGGAAGGGTTCTGGTCGTCCCAAACGTCTTCCATTTAAGGATTATGGAGGCCACTGTGCTCTTAGGAACCTTAAGTGCAGCAAAAAAATTGTTGTAACCTTGGCCAGATCTGTGCCTTGCCACAATTCTGTCTCTGAGCTCTTCAGGCAGTTCCTTTGACCTCATGATTCTCATTTGCTCTGACATGCACTGTGAGCTGTAAGGTCTTATATAGACAGGTGTGTGGCTTTCCTAATCAAGTCCAATCAGTATAATCAAACACAGCTGGACTCAAATGAAGGTGTAGAACCATCTCTAGGATGATCAGAAGAATATACAGCACCTGAGTTAAATATATGAGTGTCACAGCAAAGGGTCTGAATACTTAGGACCATGTGATATTTCAGTTTTTCTTTTTTAATAAATCTGCAAAAATGTCAAAAATTCTGTGTTTTTCTGTCAATATGGGGTGCTGTGTGTACATGAGGGAAAAAAATGAACTTAAATGATTTTAGCAAATGGCTGCAATATAACAAAGAGTGAAAAATGTAAGGGGGTCTGAATACTTTCCGTACCCACTGTGTATATATATATATATATTTACAGACTTTCATGTTAGATGGTATTAATCACAATTAATCGATTTGTCTGCACTAATTTAAATGTGTAATTTATTTGCATTAGCATATATTGATATAAACATTTATTTAAATATATAATATACACTCACCTAAAGGATTATTAAGAACGCCATACTAATACTGTGTTTGACCCCCTTTCGCCTTCAGAACTGCCTTAATTCTACGTGGCATTGATTCAACAAGGTGCTGAAAGCATTCTTTAGAAATGTTGGCCCATATTGATAGGATAGCATCTTGCAGTTGATGGAGATTTGTGGGATGCACATCCAGGGCACGAAGCTCCCGTTCCACCACATCCCAAAGATGCTCTATTGGGTTGAGATCTGGTGACTGTGGGGGCCATTTTAGTACAGTGAACTCATTGTCATGTTCAAGAAACCAATTTGAAATGATTCGAGCTTTGTGACATGGTGCATTATCCTGCTGGAAGTAGCCATCAGAGGATGGGTACATGGTGGTCATAAAGGGATGGACATGGTCAGAAACAATGCTCAGGTAGGCCGTGGCATTTAAACGATGCCCAATTGGCACTAAGGGGCCTAAAGTGTGCCAAGAAAACATCCCCCACACCATTACACCACCACCACCAGCCTGCACAGTGGTAACAAGGCATGATGGATCCATGTTCTCATTCTGTTTACGCCAAATTCTGACTCTACCATCTGAATGTCTCAACAGAAATCGAGACTCATCAGACCAGGCAACATTTTTCCAGTCTTCAACTGTCCAATTTTGGTGAGCTCGTGCAAATTGTAGCCTCTTTTTCCTATTTGTAGTGGAGATGAGTGGTACCCGGTGGGGTCTTCTGCTGTTGTAGCCCATCCGCCTCAAGGTTGTGCGTGTTGTGGCTTCACAAATGCTTTGCTGCATACCTCGGTTGTAACGAGTGGTTATTTCAGTCAAAGTTGCTCTTCTATCAGCTTGAATCAGTCGGCCCATTCTCCTCTGACCTCTAGCATCAACAAGGCATTTTCGCCCACAGGACTGCCGCATACTGGATGTTTTCCCTTTTCACACCATTCTTTGTAAACCCTAGAAATGGTTGTGCGTGAAAATCCCAGTAACTGAGCAGATTGTGAAATACTCAGACCGGCCCGTCTGGCACCAACAACCATGCCACGCTCAAAATTGCTTAAATCACCTTTCTTTCCCATTCTGACATTCAGTTTGGAGTTCAGGAGATTGTCTTGACCAGGACCACACCCCTAAATGCATTGAAGCAACTGCTATGTGATTGGTTGATTAGATAATTGCATTAATGAGAAATTGAACAGGTGTTCCTAATAATCCTTTAGGTGAGTGTATATCTTTTTTACATTTAAACTAATTTGCATTAGCATATTTAAAATGTATGATTTTATACATATAAATATTCTATTGAAAATGCATTTAAATGTAGTACTAATGTGCATTAGCATATATTGATATAAAAACTGAAATGTATATTTGTAACACATTTAAATACATTTTCATTAGCATATTTATAATGTATGATTTAATAGACCCTTTTCACATTTCCGGGTTTCTCAGAAGCGGAACTTGTCATAGTTGGGTAAAATTCTATAGCGGTGAATGAGAGAATACATTAAATATATATTTTGTTTTTCCATTTGCTCAAATAGTTAAAGGAAAAACCCCACAATAGTGTTTTCATAGCTTTCAAAAAGAGGGAAAAAATAGAGAGCGATTGATAACGGCAGTCAGAAGAGAGAGAGAGGTGTCATTTTTACTGTCATTCCCATAGCTGCTGTATTAAAAACACCATAAATAAAACCACATAATTGAACTAATTCTCTTCAAATAAATAGGTAGTCTTCTTTCCTCAATTTTATCAGCTAATCGGTTCCTCAATTCAAGCTTCAAAACTGTTTAAATTTCCTTTAAAAAATGAGGAAAATTTATCTCTTGGTTTTATTAGTCAAATGTTCTCAGTTTTCTCTGACTTTTAGGATCTCAACACAAACCTGTAAACGATAAAGCAGCATAAGAATAATGAACAAACTGATTCATGAATCTTTTTCCATTTGTTTTCTTACAGTGAACACAGGACTCGTCTTTGTCAATCAGACGAAGAATTGGAGAGAAGCTCAGAGTCACTGCAGACAGAATCACATTGATCTGGTCAGTGTGAGGAACCAGAATGAGAATCAACAGCTTCAGAAGTTCATCAATGATAGTCTCATATCTGGTGATGTCTGGATCGGTCTGTTCAGAGATTCATGGCAGTGGTCAGATCAGAGTAACTCCTCATTCAGATTCTGGTATACTGGTCAGCCTAATAATGATGGAGGAAATCAAAACTGTGCAGTGATCGCTCTGACCGCTCTGGGACAATGGGGTGATGCCTCTTGCAGTCACCAGATTCCTTTTGTGTGTCATGAAGGTGAGCAGATCCTCACAAACACACACAATCCATCCATCACCTCCAGATATCTTAAAGTTCACACTACATGTCTGACATGACAAATTCCTCCACAGTGTTTGTTCTGCATGTTGTTTTTGATCAGTCTCTCTCTAGTTTCTGCTTGTGGTTTGTTTTGTGTCCAGATAAACTGATTCTGATCAAAGAGAATCTGACGTGGTCTGAAGCTCTGAGATACTGCAGACAGAATCATACGGATCTGGTCTCGGTTCATTCAGAAGAGATTCAGCGTGAGGTGATGAATGTGGTTAAACAGGCGTCTACTGAGGAGGTGTGGTTGGGTTTACACAACTACTGCCTTATGAACATGTGGCTCTGGTTGAGCGGAGAGATCGTGTGCTATCAGAACTGGGCTCCAGGGAACGGAGCGACACCGGAAGACTGCCGCCTGGAGAAGAGAAAAGGAGCAGTTCAGTCTGGAGGAGATCAGCGCTGGATCAGCCGTCCTGAAACTCACAAACTCAACTTCATCTGCAGCAATTATGAGTGAAAAGACACGCGTTTGTGTGTTTACTTACATTCACTGTTTTCATTCTTCATTATTTTTCTTATTTACTTTCATATGTTTGATTTATTTAATCATTTCTGACTGAATCTACTAATTGTGTTTTAAAAGTCTCTGTTTTATTTCTGTATGTTAATGATCATGACATATCTTTTTAAAGTTTTCTAACATTAATGTTTAATATTATTTAGATGTCTAAAATACAAACACAATATATGTGTGTTTATGGAATCTCTTTGCATATCTGGTGTGTTTATGTGTCTTTATGTTTTTCACTAATATTATCTATAGCAATATCTGGTTGAATGTGATTCTGTGAGCAGCAGATCTAAAGAATAATATTATTTGTGTCTCAGCAGAATGAAATCTGATTTATTCTTAGAAAGGCAGAAGTGAAGTGATGTCACAATGACCTGTCAATGTAACAAATATGTACAATTTTATATTTGATTGTTGATGTGTTTGGATGATATTTAGGATATGTTGTCACAAATTTCAGCTTCTTGGAAAAAATAGGTTTGTGAATATAAGGGTATAAAAATTTGATTCTTAAAAAACGATTCTAGCTGTTTGCAAAGTTTATTTAAATAAAATAAGCTGAAACAACACAAATCTTTTTTTTTACTTAATTGTCATTTGCACTCAATATAATTAGTTTAAATGAAATAAAATTTGTGAAATGTTAAGTTAACTTAAACCATTTGTGTTGGGAATACATGAATCATTTCTGTTCCATTGACTGAAACTGGGCAGTGGATTTCTAGTTCCCAGCATTCTTTGCATAGGGAAAGATCAGGAGAGTAAATGTCAAAATTAAGTGCTGTTTAATGTGTTTTTAGTAAAGGGAAAGGCTTGTTAGTGTTTAATGTTCAGTTATGCTGGACATTTAAAAAAGTTTCTATGTTAACATGTTTGTGGTTACCACAATGCTAAAAAGTAGAGATTGTTGTTGTAGAGGTTGTGGGTGGCCACATTAAACTATAATGCATGATATCTTTGAGCCACAGCTTTGTTGGCATCAGTGCAGTGATAGGGAACTACTTGTTCATTATATTCACATGCTATAGCTATATATGATATGTATGAAAATGTTCCAGACTAGCTATTTATTGGGGGCAGTCGTGGCCTAATGGATAGAGAGTCGGACTTGTCGGACAAAGGTCATGGGTTCGAGTCTCAGGTCCGGCAGGGATTGTCGGTGAGGGGAGTGAATGTCCAGCGCTCTCCCCACCTTCAATACTACGACTGAGGTGAGACCCTTGAGCAAGGCACCGTACCCCCAACTGCTCCCCGGGCGCCGCAGCAATGGCTGCCCACTGCTCCGGGTGTGTGTTCACGGTGTGTGTGTTCACTGCTGTGTGTGTGCACTTGGATGGGTTAAATGCAGAGCACAAATTCCGAGTATGGGTCACCATACTTGGCCACATGTCACTTCACTTTTATTGTAACCTGAAGTAAGATTAGCTGCGTACGGCCTATGGCACATTGTATGAACTCTCAACAGCTACACACAACAAACTGGTAACCAACAACTTGCTGAATTTAAGTTCATACAACAAGACTACAATAAATCAGTCCAAACTATTTTTTGTTGGAAAAATAGAAATCAGTATCATGGAAATGTTTTCCTTAATTTAAGTTCACTCAACAAATTATTTTTCTGACACAAGTACCTAAATAGATTACGTTTATTTAACAAAAATATATATATATTTTAAATTGCCTGTATACGCACTATGCGTATACCATGAGAGGGCGCTATTTTTATTTAATTAATTTTTTTACAATTTTTTAAAATTGATTATTAAAATCTATCTGCGTAAACTTATGACATATTAAGAGAGCGAGAGAATGAGAATAAATAAAGGTGTGCGTTTGTGTGTTGTAAAGTCAAATGTACAGTCATAGACTGTAAAAAATGTGTGTGTGCGTGCTTGGTGGGCGTGGGGGATATGGGTGAAAAGAAATCTGATTGGATATGACGTTACAGATCGTTACTTTAAAAAAAAACTGGCTCAAAATGAGTAAACGCTCAATAAAACAGCTCAATTCGACTGAAACATTTGCAAAAAGGCCTAAAACCATTGAGTAGGGATGGAAAAATGAAGCCTCTTAAATATTTGAAGCTTTTCTCTAAACGTTTCGGGAATGGTTTCAAAGCATCAAAAGTGTCGAAAAAAGTGCCATCTTGTGGCAGGTAAATTTACAGCAGCCATAAACCTGAGATCGAAGCTCTGTTGTTTTATCCATTAAACACAAATAAAAGCCTTACGACGCTAAATGTGTTTATTTCAATAATATAATTCACATCTTAAAGTTTGGCAATAAATGAAATGGATCAACAAAAATAATATTTATAATAATTACTAATAATACATGGCCTACTGAGTTGTTTAATGCAAGTAAATTGTGCTGTTATTTTATTGTAGCCTATATGACAGAACATATGATGATTTAATATAGGCTAAAGGTTTATATATTTAAAATGTTTAGTAAATGGACTTGAACTTTCATATAGTAGGCTAATGGTCTGGGTTCAAACATTCTGACACGCAAAGTGAAGCATTCACGTGACTGGAAACAATGTGAGGATTCTTTTTTCATTAATCNTTTAATGCTCAATTTATGGTTGGGTTAGTTCTGTGCATACCCTGAGATAAAATCCCTGTTTTCATTAAAATATCATTAGTTTTAACTGAGTTTCATATTACAGTAAAAGAGTAGTAAAGTAGTTTATTGGTTGGAGTCAGCCAATGAAATGGGACGTTTTTGTACGTGATGACGTGACTACATAGAGCAAGCTCAAACCGTTGCTCAACATTTTGCTACGGTTTCCGTGTTGAACGACATGTTTCCTGGAAACGGTGTGCAACAGGTTTGAGATGCGTTTTCTGTCAAAATGTGTGTCAAAAATGTCAGCCCAATCAGCATCAACATGTATGTAAACCACGCGGTATTAAAGAAACAGCTCGTAAATGTAATTAACATCCAAATAAATTCACAAGAGCAAGTATATTATTTGCACATGTTTATTTACATTAATGGCAAAATAACAAATAATAAGAGCACAAGTATAGATCTGGAACTTCTTTAAGTCTGTCTAAATATCATTTAGTAATTGCAATGTCTTCTGGTCCATATCCTTTCCTTAGGAAGGTGTGCTAGACACTGATTAATGTAACATAAAAATACTATACTTATATATTTTGCTATTGTATTGTGAAGTGATACTTTCATAAACTTTCATAAACATGAAGACAAATGTTGGATCACAATAATTAGGAACCACAGTTTCCACAAATCCCTTCACTCTATTGAGATGTTTATTCTGGACGGCATGGGTATGACTGTAACATCGAGTGTATTTTGCAGTATTAAACACGTATTTATACCGATTTAATCAGGCTTCAAAAAGAACACAAAGTATGGCCTTCTCAGCTGCCATAGTTGCAACTCATGTGTCATCAGAACAAATTGCAAACTCACCACCGTTTCCGTTTAAAAAACATTTTGCTACGTTTTGTCAGGGCTGAACGCAGCCCAGATCGCGCCGTCTTGGTGGTCCATGTAGCAGCCACCCAATAAACGACTTTACTACTCTTTTACTTTAATATAAAAACCCGTTAAAATTAATGATATTTTAATGAAAATATTGTCTCATATATACGCAAATATTTATTTCCGCATTCCAAGTCGCACTGGATGGCGTTGTTCATTGGTCAGGCATCGCCCAATAAAACGGCGTCTTTTCACGCTCACGGGCAAAGGAGTATCTTTGAAAGACTTGCGTGCTCAACTTTGCGTGAGACGGAGGGGAACGTGGGAAATACCCGGGCCTTAACCGTTCCAAATTAGTGGACTGGAGTTGACGGATCACATCGGGAAAAATATGGACCCCTTGCCCCATACAGTACTGTGCAGAAGTCTTAGGCACGTCAGTATTTTCACCCCCCAAAAAAGGTTTTAAGCCATATTTATATCTTTTGCTGTAGTGTGTCAGTAGGAAATATCCGTTCACATTTCCAAACATTCATTTTGCCATTAATTGTAATAATCCAGTGAGATTTTTGAATACACAATAAGACTGATAACAGCCGGTGCTCCACACAGTGATCTGATCTCACCATCATCGAATCCGTCTGTGATTACATGAAGAAACAGATGAAACTGAGACAAACCAAATCCAGAAGAACTGTGGCCGTGTCTCTAAGATGCTTGAAGAAACCTGCCTGCAGCGATACAGTACTGTGAAGAGTTTTAGGCACTTGTGTAAAAATGCTGTAAAGTGAGGATGTTTTTAAAAAATACTGTTATAAATAGATTTAATTTATCAGTTAACTTATATTAACTAAATCAAAACAGTATTTTGTGTGACCACCCTTTGCATTTAAAACAGCTCTTGTCCAGGTACACTTGGACATCATTTTTCAGGTAGCTTTGGAGGCAGGTTAAAATGTATGATTTTATACATTTAAATATTCTAATGAAAATGTTTTTAAATGTAGTACTAGTGTGCATTATCATATATTGATATAAAAACTGAAATATATATTTTTAAAACATTTAAATTAATTTTCATCAGCATATTTGAAAAGTATGATTTAATACATTTAGTAAATTTAAATGTATGATTATAAAAATTTTGAAGACAAAATTTAATTTGGCTTGAAAAAGCCTAGTCAGAAAGTTTGAAATAGTTTTAAAATCTTTGTAGCTTTTCAGTTTGAAATAGTTTAAGTTTTAGTTTGAATGGATGAATAGATACAGACAGACATAAATTAGGAATAAATTAGGTGTGTGAATCTTTGGGTAGAAAGATTTGATTCACGATTCATGGGTTTTCAATTCGATTCAAGAGTGATTTTTGCAAATTTAGAATGATTAGATTCAAGGTGATTCACAATGAGATTCAATTCAATTTAAACTCCTTTGACAATAAGACACAAACTTTAATAATCAACAATGATGACATTCTTCATGCCGCAATGCATTCTGGGAGTCATGGATGAGTTTTGTATGATGTATCCAGAGTGCATTGCGGCATTAAGCATGTCACCGTGTATAACATAGAGTTGCTATAAGAAATACTGTGAAATTAATACCATAGATTGTTGCTGGTGAAAACATTACCAGAACATTGCATAATGTTCTCAGAACATTCTTAGAACAATAACATTTCTAGCTGGGTATACTGTATTCTTCTTTAACTGCTCCACATACACATGCTGAGCTTCAAACAAACTGAAGAGTGAACATTTCTAGTCTAGTGTAACAGGGTTAAAAAGAACATTTAATTTAACAGTTTATATGTGTGAATTCCATAAAATAAAGCATTTTGTTGTATTCATTTGTGTTTGAAGTCTCCCTTCCTGTGGCTGACAATGGTACTGCAGATATAGTTTTTTGTCCCTCTTCTCTTTCCATACCGCAGCAGATTTGAGTGTCGCTGCTGCGGGTATGTACGGGTTTCGTATTAATTGTGAAAATAAAATGTTTAAGTAAATGTTTTTGACACAATTGATCGCATTTATGTATTTAAATGTGTATATAATGCTCTTAACACTTTGACACTGTAGTTGAGATTATTATAAATGTATTGAATTTCCTCGTGCATCACACAAGTAGGAACAAACTCATTTCATGTGGTCATTGTGTCTGTCTTAAAACTTCTGACAATGAATTGTATTATGAGTTGAGTGAGTGTGTAGTTTCTGTTTTTCTAGTCTTTCACGTATAACTGCATTTCCACCAAAATTACCCAGAACAATTTGTCCCAGGAACTTTTTTCCCCCAGACCTGTTGCTGTCTGTGTTTTCATACCGGTCTAAAGCAGTGGTTCCCAACCACATTCCTGAAGGCCCCCCAACACTGCACAATTGTCTCCTTGATCAAGCACACCTGAATCAAGTCATCAGCTCATTAGCAGAGACTCCAAGACCAGAAATGGAGTCAAAAAGAGACAAAAGAGAAGTGGGAAATGTGCAGTGTTGGAATGTCTCCAGGAATGTGGTTGGGAACCACGGGTCTAAAGTACTGTGAAAATAGTTCGGTGACGTAGGAGTGCCACGACTTTCCAGTTCACACTGGATTTCGTCCTCCACATATAAGCTTAATAAAGCCTGAACCTTGTTGTCAGTCCATCTGTTGTATTTTTTAAACTCCATTGTTGATTTGAATAGCCAACAACTCTTACTGCACGCACCGCAACAGACTTTAAAAAAACGAGGGTTGAAATAAAATGTGTGGAGTCAACCAATCAAAATGCTGTGTGAACTCAACCAATCAGCATGTTCAGCGTGCAAGTCCCACCCCTGAAAGTTCTGGAACTTTAAAAAAGTACTACCTAGTGAGTAGGGATGTGCAACGATTAATCGTTTGCAAAATAGAAGTCTGTGTTTACGTAATATATGTGTGTGTTCTGTGTAGAATAATTATGCATATATAAATACACACATACATGAATACATTTAAGAAATGTATGCATGTT
>RJVU01053588.1:1186568-1205361 GCA_003731715.1 Anabarilius grahami | reverse complement strand
AATTTATAGTAAATACTATAGTGTTTTTGAACCATACTATAGTAAATTACGTTTGTCAATTAATTTGTTGTGGTAATTCTATAGTTGCTGTGATAATATAACTATAGTAATAAACAAATTATTCTACCCAATATTGTACTAAGTTTTCTACAACTATAGGGTATATTATACTACAGTATACACTAGAGTTTACTGTAGTAAAAACTAAAGTATACTACAGTATTTATTATAGTTTATCAGTTCACTATACTGCAGTATGCTGTAGCATTCATTAACAAAGTGTTGTAAATACTATAATATATACAGTATACTACACTTTACTATAGTATGGTTCAAAAACACTATACTATATATTTACTGTAGTATTTTTTCAACTGGGTTGTACATTTAATAAGGATATTCTAATTTTACCCACCACAAGCCCCAAAGTTATATTTAACCCCGTTTAGAAGCCTAATTACACAACGATGGATAAAACTGCATTAATAGCTTTTACAATATTAAGCTGTTTTAATCTATTATCTAATCTACTATCTGATAACATCCCCTAAAACTATTTATTTAGTGAGCAATATCAGCTAGCATGCTTTAACACACAAGTTAATTTGATTCAGATGTACTGATACTATAAAATCTTATAATTTAAACGGCTTACCTTTTAAATGTAGCCTACATCACAAACTGTCTGTTCTGCTGTAACTCTACGGCGCAGCTGCTACTTCCGGGAACTATTGAGAGGCTCCACGAGCCGCCATTGCTGTAAAAAACCGTTCCATTGGAGTCTATGGAGTTGTCGCAACTCTCTCTATGGCTCTGGGCGAGGCTTTACAACAAACTGCATCGGTGCTTCGAAGCTTTTGAAACAGTGCTCTACTTCGCCATCTGGTGGTCAATAAATATTCCTACACTATCAGTGTCATTCAGATTTGTTCGTTGGGATGTAGGGTTTATTTGTATATTTAATAACCATACAGAAAGATTGTGGCGTGCGTGTGTGTGCAGCGAAATTTCATTGTATTTTGCATGATACAATGACAATAGACTTTCTTCATTTTTACTCACATCAAACTTGTATCTTTTCACCTTTTAGATACGCCAATAAATTAGGTCTATGTGGTTTTTCATTGCACCATATTTTGTTTGTTCCTTACAAAACAACACAAATATGCACATTTATAAGGGTGATGAACGGAGAAATCTAATTTTCCTTGAGCTTTTGACATATTAGAGGTCATCATACTATAAGAATATGTAAGTTTTAGAGCTGAAAACTTCCTTGTTAGTCTAATATTGACACCAGACCCAGCAAACGACAGGATTTTCAAAGTGGGGATCTATGACGTCAAAGGGCAACAAGCACCGCCTCTGCAGAAAAAGATCAACGCCTACTTCATCGCTGCCTGTTTAGCCCCGCCCACCGATTCGCGCATGACATGCAATCATAGACAGTAAAAGAATAGGCCAATTTCACACTTCCGGGTTTTTGGCTTCCGGAATGATCCACGCTGGGTAAAAGTTTTTCCGGTTATAGTGATAGATAGCCTCGATCAGAACCAGCTCGGGAATCAAAGTCGTTTTACGAATTAAATGTCATGAAAATGTTTGAACGTTCTTGGTGAATTATTGGTGAGACTACAGAGCTCTCATAAGAGCTAAATTTAATAAATAATTAGAAGTGATGGCGGTTAAACTGGTTATATTCTTCGTGTCTGTTTGGCGCGGCTGTGCATTATCGCGCTTCATGTGCTGTAAAGACAGTGCCTGCTTCTAAACGTGCACACTATCCATCCTAAATAGTAGTCTATGTGACATTAGTAATATTCAGTACTATTTAGGGTGGATATGCACATTGGGATGTAGGCTATAGAGTGTTTTTAGCGACGTGCTGGGGAAGTGATCAGCTGGCAGCTCCCTTATCACGCCTGATCCTCTGATTCATAAAACAGGACCGCTCGCACCCTGATATTTCTGGATATAAACACTTCAGTCATCTCTCACTCATATTTTCCAGTCGTCATCATCTTAAAGTGTGTATTATGCACAGTATTATTGTGCTGTTGCAACATTAATGCGAAGACTGATAGTTGTGTACAGTGTGGTGTTGAAAGTTAATTATGTCTGTTTAATCATTTTAATCGATCAGGATTATGCTTGAATGTGGGATGTAATGCCATATGAGATTAACATGCTATATATTTTTAAAACGTATTAAACTCACGACAATATTATGTATCTACAATACCGTATAACTACAAACAAGTAGAAAATAATTTCTTTGTAGATTATACAACAGCAACTTGGAAAACAGACAAAACAGAAAAGGTAAGAAGCGATATTTGAGAAAAGAGCATATCAATCTAATAGCCGTAGACGCTTAGCGGAACTAACTTTACACCGCGTCACGTGATTTCCGATTCTTGTGAAAAAGGCCTATAGGTAGCTTACATAGCTATCAAGCAATAAACATTCCGTTGAGGATTACAAAATATTGTGCAGTGCCTCGATTCGACAGTAACACAACAACATGTAAGTAACTGTGTTAATTCTAATGCCTGATCTAACGATTCATGTACAGTCATGTTCTTTGTCTGTCTGTCAGTAAATCAAACCAGTGACTAAATGTCAACTTGCGTTGTTTTTCTTAGCACTTATAATGTTTGTATGCTTTTTACATCCAAAATTGTCATAATTTAGAAATAAAATGCATTTTTCCTACCCTGATTTTAGCCCTCTGTTTTAAACCATAGACTAAAAGGTTTAAACGCTTTGTTTTAAGGGGCGTGTCTGCTGAGAGACTTCAGTGTAAACGCCCACTGCTGTGATTGGCTAACATCTTTCCGTTTGAAATTACTCTCTTTTAACGCGTTTTTACTATTACATTACTATTACGTAATGGGGCGTAGGAATAATGTGGATAGAATAACACAAAACGCGTCACTATTATTGTTTTGAATGGGAGGAAGTGCAACAAGCAATATGGCGGAATAAGTCCCGCCTTTTAAATTTAATCACTGTTATTTAACAGTGATTAAATTATATAAAGAAAGCGATCAAAGAACAATCCCTTTGCAATGTTGGAGCAGCGCGCGCTGAAGCTGTCAATCAAACAGCGCGAGTTTATCGTGACTGACGCGAATCTCTTAGTTATATCGCGTTTGCACTTTTAGTGAAGATGAAAGCATTTGTTAGTGTACAGAAAATGAGTTTCAATGACGAGATCACTGCTTTCATGCGCGCAACATGTGATCGGCTGCTATAGGCTACAGTGTTCATCGGTGCAACCTTTCATGCCACAATCTAAATGTAATGCAACACTTTTCACGATTAGTTAACCCTGAGAGCTGTAATAGTAAAAACGCGTTAAAAGAGAGTAATTTCAAACGGAAAGATGTTAGCCAATCACAGCAGTGGGCGTTTACACTGAAGTCTCTCAGCAGACACGCCCCTTTAAAACAGAGCGTTTAAACCTTTTACAGTCTATGGTTTAAAACAGAGGGCTAAAATCAGGGTAGGAAAAATGCATTTTATTTATAAATTATGACAATTTTGGATGTAAAAAGCATACTAACATTATAAGTGCACCCCAGGAAACATTATAAAACAATAAAACAACGCAGTTCATGACCCCTTTAAAAAACACAATTGCAATTTGCAATGCTATTTAAAAAAATATTAATGCAATTTCATATTTTTATTTACAAATATTATTTGTTTCACTGTGCTGAAGCTTAAGCGGCTCCTTTTTTACTAATCACATCACCAGCTTTAGAAAATTAGTTCGCTTGAGCCCGGCATGACGTGTCAGTGAGGTAACGAAGCTTCATTTCCACAGGTCACGTGACAGCCTCATTTCAAGCAATGCTCTAGAACACTAGCTGTGTCTCATTTCAAAGGCTGCATCCTCCCGAGGTCGCATTCGAATTTTGCATACGTCATTGATTGAGGCTGTATCATTTCAGAAAAGTAAGTAGAACTTTCCAAATACGACCTTCAAATGCGTCCTTCTTTCACAGGATTTCGGAGGATGCATGAGGTGTATCCTTCGCTGCTGCAGATAGCCCACAATTCTTTTCGTCACTGTTAACAACCATCAATTATTTGAAAAAAAATAAAAAATAGCGGCCATGACAGATGTACATATACAGTACAAGTGAACATGTGGTGTTTAAAGGAACACTCCACTTTATTTGAAAATAGGTTCATTTTCCAACTCCCCTAGAGTTAAACAGTTGAGTTTTACTGTTTTCGAATCCATTCAGCCGATCTCTGGTTCTGGCGGTTCCACTTTTAGCATAGCTTAGCATAGTTCATTGAATCTGATTAGACCGTTAGCATCTCGCTCAGAAATGACCAAAGAGTTTTGATATTTTTCCTATTTAAAACTTGACTCTTCTGTAGTTACATCGTGTACTAAGATAGACTGAAAATGAAAAGTTGCGATTTTCTAGGCCGATATGACTAGGAACTATACTGTCATTCTGGCGTAAAAATCAAGGAACTTTGCTGCCGTACCATGAGTGCAGCAGGCGCAATGATATTACGTAAACATACATCTGTGCTGCCTTCAAAAATCGATCAGATGAAGGTATGTCAGGAAACAGGAAGTGAAGCTAAAATTGTCCAGCAGCCATATCACCCTGTAGCCCAAGACTGGTTTCCCACTGAAGCTAAGCAGGGCTGAGCCTGGTTAGTACCTGGATGGGAGACCTCCTGGGAAAACTAGGTTGCTGCTGGAAGAGGTGTTAGTGAGGCCAGCAGGGGGTGCTCACCCTGTGGTCTATGTGGGTCCTAACACCCCAGTATAGTGATGGAGACCCTATACTGTCAAAAAGCACCGTCCTTTGTTGTGGTTTCTACTTTATGTTAAAAAATCACTTCTTAAATATCTTTAATTCCAGACGTTTTACTTTATTGCAATAAAGGAGCAGCTTGGAGACCTTGCACAGCCTCAGAGACAGCTGCTGAATTTCTGCTCAGGTCTCCTTATATATTCAGGCACACGCCCTTACACATCCTATAGATATTATTGGAAATGTCCTTTTACAGTCTTCAGCTTGGAATTTTCCATAGTGTACAGCAAACCTTTTTTGGAAACACATCTACAGACGTAATGCTATCATGTTCTCAGTACAGCGTGTTCAGCCCTACACACATGTGAGTTTATGATTTTAATGGTAGAATAAAGCACATCATATTTACTATAATATACTAACTTTTCACCATAAAAATACTTCTTCACCTTCGGATGAGACGTTAAACCGAGGTCCTGACTCTCTGTGGTCGTTAAAAATCCCAGGATGTCCTTCGAAAAGAGTAGGGGTGTAACCCCGACATCCTGGCCAGTTTTGCCCATTGGCCTCTGTCCATCATGGCCTCCTAATCATCCCCATATACTGATTGGCTTCATCTCTCTGTCTCCTCTCCACCAATAAGCTGGTGTGTGGTGGGCGTTCTGGCGCAATATGGCTGCCGTCGCATCATCCAGGTGGATGCTGCACATTGGTGGTGTTTGAGGAGATTCCCCCTTCCGTATGTAAAGCGCTTTGAGAACCCAGAAAAGCGCTATATAAATGTAAAGAATTATTATTATTATTGGATTCGAACATGCCTTGATGCCTTCCTACCTTGAAATGTGTCCTCAGAAGGCAGCATTTTCCATTTTTCGGATGCAGCCAATGGTTTTCTATGAGTGGAAAGGGAGGCATGACTCCTGCTGTAACTTTACCTGCAGGTATCGCTGTTGGGCCGTGTTCCTTAAGAAATACGAGTGACTTGCGCTCTTTTAATGTCATAATTTGTAATATTTGTGTTGTTTTATATGTAATATGGATTATTTTCTCATCATATTTTTTTTGAGGAGGCCCTGCCTCCCTTGCCTCCTCGGAGGAAATGCCCCTGATATAATAGAAAAGGAACCAGCCCCAGATGTGTCCACGACATCGAATCTGGCCCCCTTTTAAAAAAGTTTGGACACCCCAGTGCTAATCCATCTAAAGCACTGCGAGTTTGAGTCACTTATAATGTGCATTTGAAAAAGCAACACACGTCGGACATCTTTCCAGACATTAAGCTTTAATTAACATGTTGTCCAACAAAAGACAACATTTAATAACATGTTTTTACTCCATCTCACTTCATAACGACAGTTGAGCATCCTTCTGTGAGATGATATGGCTTCTTACACAGAATAAGGCAGTCGTGTGTTTAATAGTCATGTTTAATCAATCAAAGTGTTTCAATCTTCTGTTTATTCAGCTACAGCGAAATGATGCATGTAATCTTCTTCTGCAGCAGGGCATATTTTGAGTTTCTGCACAAGAGCGCCCTCTGGCTTTTAGACAGAGAAGCATTTACTACTGATCACAGACAAACCCTGAGTTCCATTCGAAAGGGCTCATCCCTATGCCCTAATTACTTCAAAGGGTTTACCCTTCGGAGTGAGAGCTTCAAAGGGATGAAGGGTGTAGGGGTCAAAAAACAATTTTTTAAAAACGCACTTCAGCATCATCTTAACGAGACAATCAAGGAGGCGCCTTCGTCTTTTTTCCCCTGGTTTACTCTTTGTTTTAATATGCATTCATTTACTGTAATAACTTTTAATGTTCGTTGGTTGAAGGGTGAGCAGTATAATGTCATCTCATTGTACTCAGTTTAAAAAAAAAAAAAACATCATTGCTTTTATAGTGCAAGCCTTTCACTGATTGTTACTCCCATATTACTCCCATAATTCGCACAAAGCGTAATGGGGCGTAGGAATAATGTGGATAGAATAACACAAAACGCGTCACTATTATTGTTTTGAATGGGAGGAAGTGCAACAAGCAATATGGCGGAATAAGTCCCGCCTTTTAAATAAGAGGCAATCACCGACTGGTAAAGTCATTGCGTCACTGCAGCTGCTGTTAGAAGCTCCGGTTTCTATAGAAACAGTCAGACGTGCACCTCCGAAATGAGAGACACGAGAAGTGCATTTGGGACTGTGCATGTGCATTAGCTTGATAATGCACATTAGTTTTTTGTCATGATTCAAACATTTAGAAACAAAATTTATGAGACAGTTGTTGTCATATTTCATTGGTGATTTCAAATATGAAATTGAATCGAAAGCTTGGCAAACAGCTTTGGAGAATTTCATGTTTCCCCATTCAAAGAGATAAGAGCTGCACTTGAATGCTCGAGAGGCATTTCAAAGATGGCCACCGAGTGAAATGACCTGTTTTAAATTGCCGTGGAATGAAAAATTTAATTGAATGACATACAGTGAGTCTCAAACACCATTGTTTCCTCCTTCTTATGTAAATTTGATTTGTTTAAAAGACCTCCGGAAAACAGCCGAATGTCAACATAACACAGACTGTTACGTAACAGTCGGGATCATTAATATGTACGCCCCCAATATTTGCATATGCCAGCTCATGTTCAAGCATTAGACAAGGGCAGCCAGTATTAACGTCTGGATCTGTGCACAGCTGAATCATCAGACTAGGTAAGCAAGCAAAGACAATAGCAAAAAATGGCAGATGGAGCAATAATAACTGACATGATCCATGATATCATGATATTTTTAGAGATATTTGTAAATTGTCTTTCTAAATGTTTCGTTATCATGTTGCTAATGTACTGTTAAATGTGGTTAAAGTTACCATCGTTTCTTACTTTATTCACGGAGACAAGAGCCGTCGTTATTTTCGTTATTAAACACGTGCAGTCTGTATAATTCATAAACACAACTTCATTCTTTATAAATCTCTCCAACAGTGTAGCGTTAGCCAGTTAGCCACGGAGCACAGCCTCAAACTCATTCAGAATCAAATGTAAACATCCAAATAAACACTGTACTTATTAGACATGCTGCATGACGAACACTTTGTAAAGATCCATTTTGAGGGTTATATTAGCTGTGTGAACTTTATTTATGCTGTTTAAAGCAAGCGCGAGATCCGGGGACGGAGAGCACGAGAATTTAAAGGGGCCGCAGCCTGAATCGGCGCATATTTATTGATGCCCCAAAATAGGCAGTTAAAAAAAATTAATAAAAAAACCTTAGACTTATATTACATCTTTTGAAAAGGCGTTCTACGGCACCTTTAAAGGGACTTTGTCACAGAGCCACACAGCTCTGACAAGCTGCGCATAAAATAATCGCAGCCTTTGCCATATCACTTTCGATTTTATTGCGATAAATCGTGCAGCCCTAGTTTAAATGTATTCTGCTGTGAACCACAGAAGTGAACTGCTCTTCGTGATTGTTAGGTTATTCTCAGCCCCTTCATTCAGGAATACACAGGTACAGGAAGAAACAAACACAGAAGACAGTGTTCATGTTCAAGCTTCCTCAGAGCACAACATAATGCAGGGTTAGTAGTAACACACAAGTTTTAAATACTTCCACATATGCTAACATGATGAATCTTCATGTATTTACCATATTGACAATATATAGAGACAAAACTGCAAAAATCTCCCAAAATCTTTGGGAGATATCACTGAACATTTATATAACAATAGCAAAAGTAAACTTTACGTTAATTTTTCATATTTTTAGTTTATTTATATAGACAAATCTGATATTATTTTACTCTTCAATCTGTTATTTAGAAGTTTAGATTTTTTAAGCATTTTTTTAATGCTTAACTTACTAGCAGAAGACACTAACCAGGTTTAAATTCCAGTTGCGCATACAGGGATTGTTGTAACACTGCGTTACAATGTGCCCCGTTATTCAATACAGTTACCAATACAATTGGCATAATTAGCTTTGCTATATTTAGTTCATTATCCACATTCACTGAAGTATGGACAATCTCATTTCAGATGTGTATTGTGTATCGGAGTCCTTGTTAAATGCTTCATTAAATGTATTTATCCAGACTCTCAATAGCTTCATCCTTGGAGTATTTTCTCCATTCGTCTGGAATCTCGCCGCTCCCCTGATATGTGTTTTCAAGAGTTTTTCTGAATGTCTGAATATGTTTCTTCATCTGTTTGGGTGTATTGTTTTGACCAGTCCTGTATAGCTGTGTTTTGCAGAGTGTTCATTGTCAAACTACAAAATTATTTCAATTTGAATTTCTAAAACAATGCTATTATTTTATATGAAAATAAATTATAATTGTCTTTTATTTACAAAATATTTTAGTTTCTCATGTATGTTTTTTTCCTTAAATCAGATAACATTTTAAGTTGTCATATGTTACAATGTGCCCCACCTATGGGGCATGTTGTCACATTTCACTACCCTTCTTTCGGGGTAAATAAAGAAAAACGTATACATTTTATAAATTAAACAAAGTGGAAAAAAATTAATTCTCTGAACCCTAAGTAGATTTACACAAACTGAGAAAGTCAAAAAGCGTTAGGTTGTGCCCCGCTCTCCACAGTATAAAGAATGTCATGAGCCAGCAGGTAAGGAATGTTTGAGGAACACCAGGCAAGATAAGAAGCAGGGAGGGGAGAAATGCTATAGTATGTAAGTGAAATGAACACAGCCAGTACTTTACTACTTAACTGAGAACAGAAAGCAAGTTTTATTCTCACAATGTTATATAATTTTCAACTTTGCATGCTTTTAGTGATGTTTATTTAGTGAAATGCGTTTTCTCATAGGTACAGTAGCTGCGTGTCTCTGAATAAGTGACATTTGGAGAGCAGTACAATACATTTTGCAATACATCGACAGGAGACAAACTAGTGTCAAAGTAAATTAATGAAATAAAAATGTATATATTTGGTATATTCTTCAAACATTATCTGTCTTCAAGTATAGATCAGTTACTGCATTGCAGAACAAAACAAAACACATTGATTATATCTTTCTTTTACATTTTGAATCTATTGTATGAATTAATTCTTTTGAGCAGTTTCAGTATGCTATATTTAGTTCATTATCCACATTCACTGAAGTATGGACAATCTCATTTCAGATGTGTATTGTGTATCAGAGTCCTTGTTAATTGCTTCATTAAATGTATTTATCCAGACTCTCAATAGCTTCATCCTTGGAGTATTTTCTCCATTCGTCTGGAATCTCGCCACTCCCCTGATATGTGTTTTCATAGAGGTTTTCCAGATCTTCCTGGAATCTGCACACAAACCATTTCCAGTACGGCAGCTCAGAGAGATCCGGGGTGATACTCCATGAAGCATATTCAGGACCTGCTGTTCTGTATTCCTTACAGGGGACACTAACATCTGAGTTATTTGGATAGAAAGCTCCATCACTGGCTACTGCTGATGTGCAGATGTCGATAGATATGTTTGTTGTTCCTCTGTAACCCCACCCATTGATCCCATCATTACGATGGAAAGGAACACTGTGATCTCCAGTATGGTCTTCTATTGTGTTTGTGCAGATGGCTGCACAGAAAGGACACTGAACCCAACAGCAGTCACAGAAGTGATCAATCAGAAGCTCATCTGGTCTGTCTGTATAATCCAGCTTTACTGGAAAAGTTTCTGTGCTGAATTTGCTGCGTATGTCAGACATTATTGAAGGAAGTTCTTTCTTTATCACTTCTTCTAGGAAGCTGACTTCAACATCATCGTGATTCACTCCAGTGAGGTCATTTACAGAGAATACCAGCACATCAGAGAGCTTGAGTGTGAAATGAAGCAACCACATATAAGCATCTCCATTGATCTCTTTAACCTGTTCAGTGGATTCTTGTGCTGCGTTTGTGATCTTCTGCTCCAGCAGTTTAATGCTGTTTTCCATCTTGGGTCGAACACTATCTTCAAATCTTTCAGTGATGTACTGATTGACTTCATCTCTGATGAAATTCTTGAAGTGTTCTCTGGGATTGTGAATGTAGGTCATGTATGCATCAAAATCCTCCTCTTCTGCCAGTGTCCTCAGGATGTGTTTCTCCAGGTTTGATCGGTTCCCATTTAGTGATTCACAGTTTGTTCTCATTTCATCTGCTAAATCTCTGGCAGTTTTTTTGTAGACATTCTGCTGAATGGGCTCTATAAGTTTATTACAAACAAGTGCACTAAAAACAGCAGTTGATGATGCTCCTTGACAGTATTTCTGGAAAATCCTGTAGTACTCTTGACTCTTCCTCTCAGAATAAAAAATAGGATCATTGGCTTCCCTGAACATTTGATGTTGATGTTGGAATGTGTTGTTTGCTCTGTGACATATGAAAAGTACCAGATGCAGGAAGAATTCACTCTTGAACACATATTTCACTTTTGGTTCTTTCTCATGCTCTGTTAGCCTTACCTTTATGCAATCTTTGAGTTGTTGAATGTAGCTAATGTTGTAGCCCATCTTTGCAATGTTATATGATTGGATCATTTTATCTGTCTGCTCAGCGATGTCTGTGATTAAGGCTCTTATCTGGACTTCATCCTCTTCAGATAAAACTTTAGCTCCTTTGTACAATTGTTTTAAATTGTCTTTTAATCCTTTAGATTTCAACTGAACATATTCTGAATAGCTTGGCAAAGAGATCATATCATTGTACTCACTGCTGTCTTGTGCATGGGATAAAGGGAGACTTTCATTGATCCCACTGAGGAGTGTTTTTACATCTCTTAATATGTCAATATCTTTGACTGCAGGAGTGTCACTGAGCTCAGCCATCTGTTGTTTCCAAAAGGAATCAAACTCATTCTTCATGACATTTTCATCTTTTGATTGATCTTTAAATTTCAAGGCAAGTTCTTTGCTTTTTTCAAAGAGTGTGTTTTCATGTTTTGTCTTCTGATCATCCATCTTTTTCTTCAGGTGACGCTGCTGAAGAACCCCATTTAATTTCTTCATAGTTTCTCTCACAATGTTTTCTTGAAGCTCTTTGAATTTTATCTCAAATGAAGCTTTCCATTTTTTCAGTATACCTGCATCTCTGTCTTTCTCAAAGAAATCGTACATTGTCTTTTTCACTTCTTCACTTTTTGGATTCATTTCTATTTGAATATCAGTTTGTTCAACATCATGAATTGCTTTATTTTCTATTTTGTTGTGGAGCTTGTTTTCAATCTCCAGCATGGCACTCCGAAGGCTCCAGGTCCACTTGCTGTATTCGGTCTCTAGTTTCTTGTATGTTGCGATTTCCAGGGAATTTTTGAAGCTGAACACAAATTGTTCACTAAGCAAAGCCTCCCAGAGATCTTGAATACGGTCTCTTAGGTGCGTCATCATTACGCCATCGGATTTTGAAGCATGTGTGAGAATAGTTTCCTTCAGTTCTTGAATGTTCTCGCAGTAGTTTGGGTTTGGTGGTGCCATGGGTGGGCTGCCCTCCCAGAGCTGAGCAAAATACTTCACATCATTCTGTACATCAAACTCAATCACATCACTGAATCCTTCTGCATCACAGTCTTCCTCTTTAGCAGCAAGTTTTGTCATTTCATCCAGTGTCTCCTGCAGTCGTCTCCTTCCCTCCATGTTTTTCTCTCCAGCTGTGATATCTGAGACATTCTGATGCACAAACATGCAGCTGGGAGTTAGTTTGACCTTCTTCATCCTCATGAAGGCCTGAACAACAATCTGAAGAATGTCCTGCATTTCAGATGGGTTTTCTCCAAAGATGTTGATCAGAGTCATATTTCCAAGACCAATGACAAATGTGGCCATTTCATTGTCACGAGATGTTGTTGACTTTCCAGCCAGTTCTGGTGCTCGAAGTCCTTCAGTATCAACAACCAGAATGTAGTCAAACTTCAGCTCTGTTTTCATCTCTTCTGACACTTTGACCAGCTGCATGAAAGCTCCTCTGGTGCATCTGCCAGCACTGACGGCAAACTGCAGTCCAAACATGGCATTCAACATGGTGGATTTCCCAGAGCTCTGAATCCCTAAAACTGACAGTACAAAGACTTTCTGGTCTCCTAGTTTTTTAACAAGTTCATCTAGGACAGCAGTGACCCAGGTGAGAGGAACATGAGCAGCATCTCCATCCATCAGCTCCATTGGAAATCCAGAGATCATCATCTCTGCTGCAAGACTTGAGAGAGAACAGAAGTCAAACTTTAGGCCTTCCTTTGCAGATGACCATGATTCATATATTTGACCAAACTCTCTCAGGATGTGCTCCAAGCCAAAACTTGTCCTATTTATTTGGTTTGATATGTTTTCCAGGTTTGTTTGTTCAGTCTCCAGTTGATCTAGATTGTCAGGCATGTTTTTTAATGTTGAGACTTCATGCCATTTCACAGCATACTCCTTATGAAGTCCACAGAGCTTCTCTGAAGTGAAGTCATCCAACATGTTCATCATCCATCTGAGGAAATAGGTTTTTTCATTCTTATTCTGTGATTTTATTGTTTCAATAAACTTACTCAAAAACTCACTCAATCCTTGTGCCACTTGCTTTTCTCTTATATCTCTCATGTTCTTCAGTTTGGTACTTTTATCTTGCTCTAGATTTTCTCCTTCTAGATGACGCAGCTCTTTGTTGATTTTACACCAGTCATGCCACAGTTTCCCCTGACAGGGCAGGTTTGTTTCCTTCACTGTTGATGGATCTTTTCCTCTCAGTAATCCCATGATCTGGACCGCTGCCTCTTTCCCTCTCTGACACTCTAGATCCTCCTCATCTACTCTGATTCCTGTATGTTTGGCCACATCTTCAAGTTTAAAGGTCATTTTCTGCTCAGTTAAAGCCGCTCTGATCATTTCCCTTATCTGATTAGAAATATCAGATTGGTTTTTTTTCAAAATACCAGTTATGAATTTTCCATTACCCAGTTCAGTTTCATCACAGTCACTGTCAGTGAGCAGACAAATGAGAGGCTGAGGAGATTTGAAGAGTGATCTCACCAAACCCTTGTACTGGTTCTTCTGTCCAAAATCAGGTAAGAAGAGGACATTTATTGAAGCCATACTGGTCAGAATCTCATATTGTTTCTCATTGGCTGCTGCATCACCATGAAGATTACAGAAAGCAACACAGTCATCAAATGAATCAGTCTTTTTCCCAGAAGGGCAGTACCAGGCAATCTCCACCACTCCATCCATCAGTAATCTGGTTCTGCTGCTGCCTGAGCAGTTCCTGTGGAAGAACGTCTGGTGTTTCTCATTGATGAGGCCGTTTATCAGCTGAGACTTAGATGAAGACACTGAACCAAACCCGAAGAAAGCCACCATTGGAGTCTCAGCCTTGTAGACCGGTTTAGTTTGACTGACGATCTCATTGTTGGTGTTCTTCTTCTTCCAGCTCTTGTTGATTTGTCTAAATGTCCAGAGAGGAAACTCAATCTGTTGTGTGAATGGATCAGGAACAAGCAGAGGCAGTGAATACTGACACTGTGAGAGTTTAGTCACCATCAGCTGCTTCAGGAAACTATCAGCACAATGAAACACGGCCATCTGAACATCCATTGGGTGAATATCAGGGTGGTTTTCTTCAGGGTTGTAGTTTGCACCCTCTTTCTCACATTCTTTCTTAGTAGTAGGTGTTTCTTGGTAGTCTTTTTTTCTTTGTTTTATGACTGTGTTTCTTGCTCTGTAGTCTATGGTTATCAGCTTTTGTAGGAATGAGTTTACCAGTTCATTCTCTTCCTGTGGTTCCAGAAATGAAGACTTGGTGATTTCAAGAATGTCTGCTGTTTTCATTTCATCTTGAAGACTTTGTGTCAGGTCTAGTCTATGGTAGAGTTTGTTTAACTCTTCTTTGTGCTTTGGGCCAAGCTTTGGGTTTTGGCAAGTTTCATCTCTCTGTTAATAAATACGTGAACACAATGAAATGTTAAAACTCTTAATGGTGTTTTCAATATTGTACAACTACACCTTAAATAAACTAAACCAAGTATAATATAAGTGGACTTAAAAGAGGACTCAAGGCTGATTTATACTTCTGCGTCGGACCTACGCCGGAGCCTCTGCGCCGTAGGCTATGTGTCTGTTTTCATTTATACTTCTGCGTCGTTGTCCGAGTCGACATGCATGCAGACCACTAGGAGGCAGTGTCCGCGGTCATGTTGAGGATCAAGGCAGAAGCCGAAGAAGAAGCAGCTCGTCATGTACGTTGTTAGAGAAGCTTACAAATAGAAATGGCAGAGAAGCGGCAAATAGGTAATGACTTTTGTTGCAGTTTGACCCTGAAACAGTGTTTTTTCATTCGTATGGAAGTTGAAAGCGCTAGCTCTTCTCTGATTGCTCCGCGCCAGTTTTTTGACCTGAGGGAGGGGTTCTAGCAGACCAATCAGAGCGCTTGCGGTCCGCGTAGAATTGACGCGTTGTTACATTTTTGAAGAGGTACACGTCAGGCTACGTCGTAGGCTACGCGTAATACAAACAGCCTACGCCGTAGCTACGGCGTACACTCGACGCAGAAGTATAAATCAGCCTTCAGTCAAAACATGAAAGTAACTATGAGGTGGTCTGAATGCTGTCTGTTTCTGGGATCTTTCAAGATGAGTCTGAGATCATTTGATCATTTGAGGTGCTCACAGATGCATGGTATATCAGCCCAAAACTGAAAATGAGTGCTCAAATCAGTGGCATAGCCATGAGGGGGCCTGACGGGGCCCCAGATATCTGATCACTTAAAACAAAAGGATTAAGAAATTGTTGATTTGTTACTCTGACGGTAATTTGTTACACTGATGCATGCTGCGAGGTAAAACGCGACAGTTGTTTTTAGACTTATTGGTTTGATTATTTCACGTGTTGCGCATAGCCTTGTGTGCTGTCATTATCTTTGCATGTTAGAGTTCATTATGCGATGAGGCCATTGGGCCGAACGGTTCTCATTGCATAAACGTTCAATTCTGTGGTGATCCGGGCCAGCTGATACGGTTAAGGTTTCATTTTCCACTGTGGTGCTGATAGTGGCTGCTCTTTGGAATGTATTAGAAAAGCATCAGTCGATGCCTTGGTAACGCAAGGGTTACTGATGAAATGAGATGTAAATAATGACCGTGTTATGGAGGATTATCAGATATTTTTCATTTTATTATTAATTTGTGTTTACATCACTCAAATAGAGTGCTTAGCTAGAGAGAAACTGGTAACCAGGCAACAGATCAGTAACCAATCCTGTATGCTGACGTTAGTTCACGCATTCTACCAGCATGAGAATTCCGGGCCGGGAATGGTTTGTAATCATGCCGTACAGGCTCCATTGGAAACACAATTTGATCCGTTCCTTACCATTCTAAGAACTGTTCGGCCCGATATTGGAAAAGCAGCTAATGTAAGTGGACACCGAGGCTTCCCGTTTCCAGGACGTGCATCTCAATGCAGTGAAATCAGGTGTGTGCTCGGGCTCACTAGATAGGCTACTCTCCGTTCATACTCTCCGTTTAACCAATAAAAAGTCATCATAGAATCAAGAACCTCTATGACGGCAGCGCACACAGCCTTCTTCTCATTGTTATTTGAGTCAGTTTCTGTGGTGTTATTTGCTCTCGCTCAGATACTGTGTGTGCGCACTCAAACTTGTTCTGTGTGCAGTAAATCAAACATGATTTTTCTCTAGAATTGTATTCTCTCCTGGATTTAATGTTGTCAGAAGTTGTTAACCATCAAACTTCCACGGTTGACTGTTAAAATAAATTGTAAAGAAATTAAGAAATTAGGTGCAATATGTAATATTTTTGCAGTAAAATATCCAAAAACAACTAGGCCAGTGTTATATATTTTGTTCACTTGAGTACTTACAATATCTCAAATGTTTCCAACTATTTGTTCACAAGTTCGCCTGCCCATTCAGTCTGAATGGTTAATGGTAAAACAAACTTGGTTTGCTGTCCTCGAAGGAGGCTCAAACCCGAGGCTCGGCTTGAGCTCTGAGTTAAATCAGAATCAGAATCAGAAAGAGCTTTATTGCCAGGTATGTTGTTTACACATACTAGGAATTTGTTTTAGTGACAGAAGCTCCACAGTNTTCTCATTGTTATTTGAGTCAGTTTCTGTGGTGTTATTTGCTCTCGCTCAGATACTGTGTGTGCGCACTCAAACTTGTTCTGTGTGCAGTAAATCAAACATGCTTTTTCTCTAGAATTGTATTCTCTCCTGGATTTAATGTTGTCAGAAGTTATTAACCAACAAACTTCCACGGTTGACTGTTAAAATAAATTGTATAGAAATTAAGAAATTAGGTGCAATATGTAATATTTTTGCAGTAAAATATCCAAAAAACACTAGGCCAGTGTTATATATTTTGTTCACTTGAGTACTTACAATATCCCAAATGTTTCCAACTATTTGTTCACAAGTTCGCCTGACCATTCAGTCTGAATGGTTAATGGTAAAACAAACTTGGTTTGCTGTCCTCAAAGGAGGCTCGAACCCGAGGCTTGAGCTCCGAGTTAAAGCCCCCTATAACAGTACTGCATAGCAGGAGAATAAGCGAGGAGAGTTGGGGAGGAGGAGGGATCCTGGAAGAATTGTCACTGGGATGACGCAGTGACTGCTGCTTATAGAAATATTACGAAACCGTGTGCTGCCAGTTTATCCAATAGTATTTCGACATCACAGGTTGCATGTTGGCGGAAAACATCGCAAATTGCAGCCATGGAAACCAACAAACAAACTGGTCAGAGAATCGCAGATTCTACCTGACCTAAAAGCCTCTGCATCCATCTAAAAATCTCTATGAACGACAGCATATTAAGGCACAGATGAATCAACTCATCAGCTTACACTGTTTAAGTCTCCTCAGCTTTCATTGTGAATTGCGCTCCCTCTTGTTGCTGGCAACCGCGTCTTTGAACGAGGGGGCGGGCCAAACAATATTTTGAATTTGGACTGCATTACCTATTTTGAACACTAGGTGTCATTATTACATAGAGGCCCTTTAAGTGTCCGAGTATTTTTTTACGTATTAACTCCATGTACTAATTATAGATGGCATTTTCAAACTTACTTTAGTCAGCCAGCTCTCTAGTTATTTTTATTATTTAATAGTTTTTTTGTAAAACTTAATGTAAATTCTTTATGTCGAATCTGCTGTTCGGAGCGCCAGAGTGGCGTGATTTCAGCCGTTTGGCACGATCCGAATCATGATTCGATACACTGATTCATTATGCTCCAATGCTTTCTGAAGCAGTGTTTTGAAACCGGCCATCACTATATAAGTCGTTATTTTGTTTTTTTTGGCGCACCAAAAATATTCTTGTCGCTTTATAATATTAATATTGAACCACTGTACTCACATGAACTGATTTAGATATGTTTTTAGTACCTTTATGGATCTTGAGAGAGGAAATGTCATTGCTCCCTATGAAGGCCTCACAGAGCCATCGGATTTCAACTAAAATATCTTAATTTGTGTTCCAAAGATTAACGAAGGTCTTTCGGGTGTGGAACGGCATGAGGGTAAGTAATAAATGACAGAATTTTCATTTTGGGGTGAACTAACCCTTTAAGCGTTTTCAAAGCAGAATGTCCCAGCAACGGTCAGATCATTACATAGGTCTATATGAGCATGAGTGTAATGAAAATGACTCAATGATAAATGAAATTTTTTAGAATAGAGATAACGGTTCTCCCACGATTCGGAAAGCAAAATATTACACAATCAAACAAAATAATAGGATATGTAGGGCTAAATTACTTCAGGTTCTGACAAAATGTTTTATTTATGTTCAGAATTAGTCTTTATAACTGACTAAAATGTTATAGATGAGTCTATTACATTTTTTTTTATTAATTAAAAAAATTCATCATGTAAAAATAATTTGAATTAATTAATGAAATAGCTACATTTTAACAGCAGTCACTGGTCGCCACCTACTGGCATAATAACAGATTCAATGTTTATTAGTTTCAGAGGTCGTCTAATCATTTTGATCACGGCTACCGTGTATAAACTTTTATCCAAATACTTTTATCCAAACAACA
>RJVU01053588.1:1147592-1175207 GCA_003731715.1 Anabarilius grahami | reverse complement strand
AACCTCAGCAAGCTCCTCATGGGCTGGAGATGAGGATGACGGTCCCTCATCTCCACCCTCGACACCTTCAATATCAACCTCCTCGGAGGAAGATACATTCAGTATCGGTGTCTCTCTTCGGGGGGAAGAAACCGCAGCGCGTGCTTCCACCAAAGGAGAGACACTGGATCTAGCAGGTAAGGGGAGCGATAAGGCAAAGCCCGTCTCTCCCCCCTCTGTTAGATCCATTTGTGAACCCCACGAGTGCAGTCTACGCTGTGCCTCGGCAGCAGCGGGACCAGACCCGCGGGGAACACTCGCCGCGGCGCCCTCCTCAAAGAGCGCCCGGCGTGAGCGAAGTGCCCTGAGAGTGAGCCTCTCACAGTGCACACAGACAGCCCCCTCGAGAGCTGCCTGAGCATGCTCAATCCCCAGACACTTCACACACATCTCATGTGTGTCCCCTGCCACGATGAATCGCGGACAGGGAGGCACACACTTCGTGAAACGTTCCGTCATTTTGCTTTCTTTGTTCAGACAATACAACAATAAATAGAACAGACAAGATACATGTAGCGCTTACTGAAGACAACAGAAGCTAGCGTTCTCTGTTTTTGGGCGTGCTTTATAGTCCGTGACGTCGCCCGCCTATGACGTCACGTTCTCTCTCTCATTGGTTGGATACAGTGGTGCTTCACGAACACAAAAATACAGAGGATTCCCATCACGTCAACGACGTAGCGTCTATAGTTCCCACGAAAGGGAACTAAACATTTTTTTGCAGATTTCTTGTTGAGTAAGCCCTAGTGTTGAGAATGGTATAAATAACTTCAATTGAGAGACCATAATCTATGAGCTGGTACCCTTCAGGGGCCAGACCCACAGTTTTCAAATCTCTGATCGGGGGTTAAAGATTGTCCCTCAAACCTGCGAGAGAAGGTCCCTCCTGGTCGGAATCTTCCACAGAGAGCCTTCCAGGAGAGATACCAAGTCTGCAAACTATATTCAGGCTTGCCAGAATGGGGTTACTAGTATTAGGTGTAACCCCTCCTGACGGACCCTGCCAGAACTTCTGGGAGCAGAGTGATCAGGGCAACGGCGTACAGATGCAGCCTCAGCCACATCTTTACCATGGTATCCAGCCCCAGATGAACTGGAGGACTCAGTGAGAACCAGAGGGGACAGTGGTTTGACAGTGGTTGTCTCCTTGGAGACAAACAAGTCCACTTCTGCTAGGCTGAACCTCTGCCATATGGACTGTTGCCAATCCCCGAGCCTCAGTCCCTGCCTCGACAGGATGTCTGCTCCCATATTGAGGTGTTCTGGGATGTAAACTACTCTCAGGAAGAGCATTTTGCCATCCACCCAGAATCTGCTGCACCAGCCTGAATAGGGGCCCCGAACGCAGCCTGCCCACTGATCAGTGGCAGAGCTAGGATTTGTTCATAAGGATGTCCAGGCAGGGGCTAGCAACAAGTCTGGGGTGGCACAGAAATCTTCATAATTTCAACATAAAATAATTAGTTTGACTATAAAGTACTGGACTTTTGTAGTGCCTTCAACACAATCTGAATACAATTAGTTTGTATTAATTGTAATTGATATATTAGTGAATTAGATAAAGTAATAAAAGTGAATTTGAGAATTTTTGTATAACTCCTCACCTCCAGGCATATTTATAGAAAAAAGCTCACATTGCAGCTAAAGTTCAAACTGCTCACACAGCTTGGTTCTGGTTCTCAACTCCCACAAAAGCTTGTTCATTGCATGCAGACATGCAGATAACTACACAGTTAAAAAATGAATTTTATGTTATCAAAGAACGCTTCAACAATTCTGAGTTAAGACCCAGGTATACTTCAGCCGTCCGCATTCGTGCGGCGTCTGCATGAAGTAATCATGCGGCTCGTGGACGGTGCAGCCCAAATTTTGAGACCGTGTGGACGGTGCGCGTGCAACAGCGCATGTGCAAGCAGGAAAGAAGAGTCCACTAGGTGGCAATATGCACAGTACTGAGCACAATGTGCAGTCGTCGAAGAAGAGTGATTCAAAAATAAGACGAGTAAACTCAATAGCATGTAGAGGTGTGCGATACCGCTAGATTTGGTATCGATCCGATACCAAGTAAATACAGGGCCAGTATCGCCGATACCGATACCAATACCGATACTTTTTAATAATTAAGGTGGATGCGTCTTCAACCTAAATCTAAATGAATTTTCATGACTTTTAATTTGTTTTTGTGATTTGCATTTTGGGTTATTAATCAGTACTACAGAAGCTTTTGTTCAGAAACAACTTTTGGTTACTTCTGTTTTATTTAAATAAACAAAGTTACAAAATGATTACTTCACAAATATAAAAAATGTAAAAACAAATTCTCTTTTCAAGTAGCATGTTAACAAAAAATGTTTCTCCTCTTTAGTGCACTTCTTTTCAGGATTTAAAAAAATAAATAATCATAAATAAAAACCAATTACTGTAAATACAAAATATAAGCCATACAGCCATACAACGCTCCTCTTTCTCTCTGCTGCCATTCTCCGCCTCTGACTGACTGCTGTTAGAAATGCGCCTGACTGCTGGTGGGAGCGCTAGTGGTGAGTCACGTGACGGTAAAACACAGGAGAGGGGGAGGAGAGCAGTGTCGAGCACGAGCAGCACTCTTGAGAGCTTGCTCTGCTCTGTGACAGCAGCAGCCTTTTGACAAACACGGCCAGTTCGCTAAACGAGAGAAACTGAAACTTAAGTATCGATATTTTCACGTTGGTATCGATCAATACCGATACCAACGTTGGTATCGATATTATCGATATTAGTATCGATCTGCCCACCTCTAATAGCATGCCTTCTCCATCGTTTTTGATTCCTGTTCTCTTGGTGTATCTTCTGAACTATGCTGCAATGGTGGATGCACTATTTTTCTTCTCTGATCCTGCCCAGCGAATGTCCCTTTGATGAATTGATCTCTGGTAATAGTATAGAAAAAATTGCATTGCGCATGTGTCGAACTCGGTCATCCGCATGCATCCTTGGTTTACTATACTTTGAAAGATGCGCGAACATGACTGCGCGCAAGACGCGTCCAGGCACAGAAAGTGAAGTGGGGGGTGGGTTCTTTTTTGAATCCATATTTGCAAGAATGTGAATAAGGGTGGGAGTCAACAGCACATAAATGCCAGAAAGTAAAATTTGTTATTTTATGCATTTAAATACGTTCCATTTTTGTTTATTCTTAATTGCCATCAAGCGGTAGAATGTTTGCCATTTAACCTCAAGCGGTTAAAACAGTGGGACAAAAACACCAACTGTTTAATGTCACCATTGTTACCATCTATTTGCATTAGTTTATTTCCATTTGTTCACTTTTATGCATTCGTTATCCAGCGACGGTTGCATATTTAAACTTTATCCTCATCAAGCAGCCAACAGAAACATAACAAATCAGAAACGCATTTGATTTCAGTTCTTTTTTTATCGGCACTGTAACACATTTATTATATGTATACTTTCACACATAATAATGTGTTAAAGTATACATAGGCTATAATATGCTAAGCCTTTGTGTAAAGATGGACATTTTTTAGCATGTCTTTGAAATTATATGAAATGGTAACACTTTACAATAAGAGTCCATTTGTAACATTAAATAGTTAGGTTTAATAAAAGTATTGTTGATTGTTAATTTGAACATATACATTTTAAAGTCATCTCTTACATTAGTTAATGCACTATGAATTAACATGAATGATCAAGGTATAATTAGTATTTTTTTTATGTTTTAAAACTNTCAAGTTTCAGACAAGCAAAAGCACAAACTGACTACCATACTATGCAGAGAGATCCCAATGTTACCTTGAATATATGAAAATAATGCTTGATGTTGAAATTTGGTTCCTTGTTGATCTATGAACTTTTTGGCACACAGACTTAAAACTAAAAAGTCAAACAAGGAGCCATAACCATTGTGTTAGTTTGGGAAAAGGCACAAAACTGCTGTAAACAGTTTTCTTAACTTGTGAAATACTGCATTGTGTTCATTTTTTGTCAGATTGGATGTTTCTTATTATTCCTGCAGCAAATGAGACAATAAATTTTTATGAATGTAACATGTGTTTGACCATTTATTTAATATAAATAAATTAATGTAAGTTAGTTATATAAAGCAAGTAAGAATAAGTTATATTAAAAGAGTAAGTTTTATGTATTACACAAGCTTAAACTCCAGTTTATCAGTTAACATAACCTTTATTTAATTCATTCAAGTCAACTGAACATGATGGGTAGCTTAAGTAAAAGTTAACTTTTTTACGTTGGATTTATGTGATTAAAATGGATGGAAAATTGACATGCAATTGAATTACATAAGTTTTAACTTTTGGGGTTAAATATTTTTTTGAGTGCAGCGCAAGCTCTAGCCACCCATCGCACAAATTGGGACAGTGAAGGGGGCGAGCTTTATGCCAAGAGAGTTTACTGCTGTCTAACCGAATACCCACTAAGTAAACTAGATTACACTGCGAAAGCGAACCCGTAGGGGACGCTGCGGAGGCCACTGCCTACCCATTGGGAGGAGTTTATGTGGTGGGCCCGAGACATACACATGTTCTGATCATGTACCTTCTCTCTAATGGGATTTTCTTCCTCATCAATAATGTCAGTAGTCACAGAGTGGGACACTTCAAAAATTTGGATTTAAAACATAGACAACAAAGTGGAATGTTACAGTACATGTTTTCAGATCACTATAAAGTAGCCTAATTAGTTTGTTGACTACAGTAGATGTTGCACGGAGAACAGTAGCATGTTTGCCATCGAGCGATAGTATGTTTCCATTTAACCTCAAGCGGTTAAAACAGTGTGACAAAAACACCAACTGTTTAATGTCACCCTTGTTACCATCTATTTGCATTAGTTTATATCCATTTGTTCGCTTTTATGCATTCGTTATCCAGCGACGGTTGCATATTTAAACTTTATCCTCATCAAGCAGCCAACAGAAACTTAACAAATCAGAAACGCATTTGATTTCAGTTCTTTTTTTATCGGCACTGTAACACATTTATTATATGTATACTTTCACACATAATAATGTGTTAAAGTATACATAGGCTATAATATGCTAAGCCTTTGTGTAAAGATGGACATTTTTTAGCATGTCTTTGAAATTATATGAAATGGTAACACTTTACAATAAGAGTCCATTTGTAACATTAAATAGTTAGGTTTAATAAAAGTATTGTTGATTGTTAATTTGAACATATACATTTTAAAGTCATCTCTTACATTAGTTAATGCACTATGAATTAACATGAATGATCAAGGTATAATTAGTATTTTTTTTATGTTTTAAAACTTACAATAAACATTTTGCCCTTTTTTAATTTAAAGAAAACAAAATGTAAGAGAGTTAAAACTGAACACAATCTTGCTGCTCAAGCTGTGTATAAAACAATTAAAAAAAAATTTTTTGCTCCTATTGTATTTTGCATTTACTTGTACTTTTACTTTCACTACTTAAAGGTGCTCTAAGCGATGTCACGCGTTTTTAGGCCAAAACATTTTTTGTCACATACAGCCAACATCTCCTCACTATCCACTAGCTGCCTGTCCCCTGAACACACTGTAAAAAAACGCACGCATTCAAAAAGGAATGATGATCGGTTTCTCTCTGGCCATATTACTACAGCTCAAGTGAGCCTATCCATTCCTTCCTGACCTGCATGCTGAGGTTGAAGGGGCATGGAAGAAAAATATAATTCCCTTTAGGCTTGAAAAGGGTGGTAGACGTTCACGTTCTCCATGGTGTTAGGTCGCCACCTTGTGGCCGCAGGTTAAACTGTTTGTGGTCTGGTTACTATTTAAACACTAAAGCATTTCTTTGTAGACCACTGTTCCCTGTATGTGTTGATGCCTCTGACTAATAATAATAATTATAATAATAAATGTTATTGTTTTGCATTTTTCTTGAAAAAGTTTGAATATTGACACTGAAAGCTCAGACTTTGCCATCTAAGCCCCTTAAAATGACATCTCGCTTAGTTGGCTGGGCATACGCGGCAGCGGGTCAGGCTGGTGCTCCTCTGCACATGATGGCTGTAAGGCAGGGCACCAGGTTGACCTGCTGAGCGACTTAGATCAGCAGCATTCAAGACATACATGCCGCTGAGGTTTGAGTCCTCAACCAGACAAGTTGGGCCTGACCCGTCCCAACCCGAGGGCCGTGGACAGTGCCAGATGGTGAGTGTCACCTCTCGTGCACCTCTCTGCGGAGGGTTTGGAAACAGAGAAGGCTAGACTCTAGGAAGAAGAAGGATCTGAGTGAGGTGATCCTTCAAGAAAGGGGTCAGCATCATTGATGGATCTCCTCATTCTGAGGGTGATCAGAACTACCCTCTCTGTTCTACTTTAGGCCCAGGCGCTTCTTACATTTGGTCTGTGGCTGGGCCAATAATGAGTATTATGATTCTGATGGTCTGCCAGTTAAAAATGGCTTGATAGTAAGAAGACCCTTTCAGGCTTATAGGGTGGAGGACCACACATTGTGCATGGCGGTAGGTCGCCACCCTGTGGCCGCAGGTGAAACTGTTACTAGAACTTTTTAATTTGAAATACTAAAGTATTTCTTTATAGACCCATGTTCCTTGTGTAAGATGTGCTCTTTTTAGGCTTTATAGAGTGGTGGACCGTCACGATTTCCATGGTGATGGGTCGCCACCCTGTGGCTGCAGGTTGAACTGTTTTTAGGACTTTTTTGTAAAGCTGTTTAAATACTAATGTTTTTTTCAGACCGATGTTACCTGTATAGGATGTGCTCCTTTTTGGCCTTATACGGTGGAAGACCTCACATTCTTCATCGTGAGAGGCCGCCACCCTGTGGCCACAGGGTGAAATGTTTTAGGTCTTTTAAAGGTGCCCTAGAATTTAAAATTGAATTTACCTTGGCATTGTTAAATAATTAGAGTTCTGTACATGGAAATTACATTTAGTGAGTCTCAAACACCATTGTTTCCTCCTTCTTATGTAGATTTGATTTTTGCAAAAGACCACTGAAAAACAGGCAAATCTCAACATAACACCAACTGTGACGCAACAGTCGGGATCATTAATATGTACGCCCCCAACTTTTGCATATTAACATCTGAATCTGACATTATGCAGGTAAGCAAGCAAGGACAATAGTGAAAATGGCAGATGGAGCGATAATAACTGACATGATCCATGATATCATGATATTTTTAGTGATATTTGTAAATTGCCTTTCAAAATTTTTCGTTAGCATGTTGCTAATGTACTGTTAAATGTGGTTAAAGTTACCATTGTTTCTTACTGTATTCACGGAGACCAGAGCCATGTCATTATTTTCATTTTTAAACGCTTGCAGTCGCATCTTGTATAAACACATCTTCATTCTTTATAAATCTCTTCAACAGTGTGTAACATTAGCTTTAGCCCCGATAGCCACATTCACACTCAATTCTTGTCTATTTAAAGATTGCGATTATGCCACCTGGAGATGCATCATTGCTCTGCCCCTTCGGGCGTGTGCGCCTCTATTCAAAGGTATGCACATAAATGCACAGCAACGTTAGCCACCCATTGCATACAGAATCATTGAAACTCGGAATTTATTGTCATCGCTGTCCTGCGATTTATCAACAAAATCGCTTAGAAACTTAGTCATAATATGTATTTCTGTTTTGAAATAACTTCAACAACAGCTTTACTATTGGTAAAGAGACGCAGAGACCGGTAGGACAAATTCTTACAATCATTCTTTTGCTGATGCATTTAAATAAATCGTACCGTTCCCTTTTCATCTGTGTGTGTTTTATAACGAGCAGAAATCTTTAAGTAACTTAACGCACCATAGACAGATAACCAATGAATAACTATTAAGTTGACAGAGTTTTGAAAAGTATGGAATTTGAGTAATTTCCAGGTCTGGATAGAAAAGAAACCAACATAAATAAATAAATAAATAAATATAAATAAACAGTATCATACAATCAGCGTGTTCATGGTAAAAAATTGAGTGATTGTTGAACACAGTTGAATAAATTCAAGGTGCACATTTTTATTATGCAAAGCTCTGTCTTTACAAATGAGTCTCTTTTGATTACTAAATGAAGATGCTTGTGACCAGCAACAGTTAAAAGAACAAACGATCATCTAAATCATATTGTACTTTGCTGTTTGATCATTCAACATCAAACAACGACAGTACAAACAGTACTGTCATTTACAATATCACAGCATCGTGTCAGAGGTGAATATATGCAGGTTTAAATGATTTCAGGCTGCTTCCGAGAAAATAAGTATGTACAAATTTTAATAATTGATCTCTCTGCCCTGCACTGTTTTGCTGAGCTCAGGTTTCCAATAGCCCCAGATAAAACGATTTAACTCGAATACAGTTCACTTCCAGGCCTCACGGCATAAGGAATCAATAGGATATTTATCTTTGCTTCCACCTTCCTAAACAGTCCAAACTGTTCTAAACAGGAATTACTATCTTCGCTCAGCTACTTAAACTTCATGATGCAAGTAATCCCACAAAGCCACTCTTTCATCTCACATCTCAATTTATGCGCTAGAAACGAGCGTCAGGCCACAGCAGCAGCAAGCCTGGGCCGTGCCCCAAATTCCCCACTTCCCTCCCTCTGCTTAGCCACACTCTGCAGCTTTCACCGGCACCACACTCCATCCAACGATTCCTGCCCCTCTTGGTGAATGCCTTCCCTCCTAACATGAGGATGCCTCTACTAGCAGAGCAAGCTCAGCTGTTTCAGCCATTTCATCCCGTCATCTCTCACCTTTTTTTTTTGTCTTTGGTCTACAGTTCAACTACGAACCCTAGCGTGAGGCTGCCTCTGCTATCGGCGCAGGCCTAGACGTCCTATTTTCCCCACCTTCCTTTTTCTAACCACCCTGTTCCTTCCCAGGCTCCAGGGGCCAACCCGAGCAAGAGGCTGCCTCTGCTAACGGTACAGGCCCAGATGCCTTAATTTCCCTTTCTCAGTTTCCCTCTTTTCTAACCTCCTCATCCCTCCCCTGTCTCCAGGGGCCGACCTGAGCGTGAGGCTGCCTCTGCTAACGGCCTCGGTCCTGGCCTTTCTTCCTCCTTGCTCTGTCCCACAGGCAAAACGCCATTCACCCTGTCTACTACAACACTGATGCCCATCCCACCAAATGCTACAGCCTTGGAACCAAATCCCGTTGCCAACAACATCAGATCATCTTAGAAATTCAAGCTGTTGGCACCAGAGGTGGACCCATTCCCAACCCCGGTACCTTATTATTCAGAGCTGATATTTCCATAAACCACCTACTAAAAACTCTCCTTGACACCTCTCTCAACTACATTCTTCAAGCTGCCTCCCCTAAAACCCTACAATCCATTCTGCATAGGATCAGCAACTACAGCCACCCAAAAAGGCCTCTCCCAGCATCAGATTCAAACACTTGGTCACTGGTCATCAGAAGCTTTTCAGAACTACATCTGATCTAATCACTTCCATATTAAAGAAGCCCAACGAACACCTATCAGCTAGTTTCAGCTCCAGCTCGTTCACATACCTGCAAGCCACCATATCCAACTTATCCAGCAGTTATGTTCACTCAGCTCCCGCAGGAGCTCAGTTCTTCAGGCCAATTTCTCTACTGCCACAGCAATGATGTCACCTCGGCTCCCGCAGGAGCTCAGTTCTGGCCAATTTCTCCACTGCCGCAGCAGTGATGTCACCTCGGCTCCCGCAGGAGCTCAGTTCTTCAGGCCAATTTCTCCACTGCCACAGCAGTGATGTCACATATGCTCCTGCAGGAGCTCAGCCCTGTCTAATGTCTTCATCCATATGACGAGAACTCTACCGGCCCTTCAAACTAACAGTACAGGTGCTGGTCATATAATTGGAATATCATCTAAAAGTTGATTTCACTAATTCCATTCAAAAAGAGAAATTTGTATATTATATGCATTCATTACACACAGACTGATATATTTCAAATGTTTATTTCTTTTAATTTTGATGATTGTAACTGACAACTAAGGAAAATAGAATATTGTGAAAAGGTTCAATATTGAAGACACCTGGTGCCACACTTTAATCAGCTAATTAACTCAAAACACCTGCAAAGGCCTTTAAATGGTCTCTCAGTCTAGTTCTGTAGGCTACACAATCATGGGGAAGACTTCTGACTTGACAGTTGTCCAAAAGACAACCATTGACACCTTGCACAAGGAGGGCAAGACACAAAAGGTCATTGCAAAAGAGGCTGGCTGTTCACAGAGCTCCGTGTCCAAGCACATTAACAGAGAGGCGAAGGGAAGGGAAAGATGTGGTAGAAAAAAGTGTACAAGCAATAGGGATAACCGCACCCTGGAGAGGGTTGTGAAACAAAACCCATTCAAAAATGTGGGGGAGATTCACAAAGAGTGGACTGCAGCTGGAGTCAGTGCTTCAAGAACCACTACGCACAGACTTATGCAAGACATGGGTTTCAGCTGTCGCATTCCTTGTGTCAAGCCACTCTTGAACAACAGACAGTGTCAGAAGTGTCTCGCCTGGGCTAAAGACAAAAAGGACTGGACTGCTGCTGAGTGGTCCAAAGTTATGTTCTCTGATGAAAGTAAATTTTGCATTTCCTTTGGAAATCAGGGTCCCAGAGTCTGGAGGAAGAGAGGAGAGGCACACAATCCACGTAGCTTGAGGTCCAGTGTAAAGTTGCCACAGTCAGTGATGGTTTGGGGTGCCATGTCATCTGCTGGTGTTGGTCCACTGTGTTTTCTGAGGTCCAAGGTCAACGCAGCCGTATACCAGGAAGTTTAGAGCACTTCATGCTTCCTGCTGCTGACCAACTTTATGGAGATGCAGATTTAATTTTCCAACAGGACTTGGCACCTGCACACAGTGCCAAAGCTACCAGTACCTGGTTTAAGGACCATGGTATCCCTGTTCTTAATTGGCCAGCAAACTCGCCTGACCTTAACCCCATAGTAAATCTATGGGGTATTGTGAAGAGGAAGATGCGATATGCCAGACCCAACAATGCAGAAGAGCTGAAGGCCACTATCAGAGCAACCTGGGCTCTCATAACACCTGAGCAGTGCCACAGACTGATCGACTCCATGCCACGCCACATTGCTGCAGTAATTCAGGCAAAAGGAGCCCCAACTAAGTACTGAGTTCTGTACATGCTCATACTTTTCATGTTCATACTTTTCAGTTGGCCAAGATTTCTAAAAACCCTTTCTTTGTATTGGTCTTAAGTAATATTCAAATTTTCTGAGATACTGAATTTGGGATTTTCCTTAGTTGTCAGTTATAATCATCAAAATTAAAAGAAATAAACATTTGAAATATATCAGTCTGTGTGTAATGAATGAATGTAATATACAAGTTTCACTTTTTGAATGGAATTAGTGAAATAAATCAACTTTTTGATGATATTCTAATTATGTGACCAGCACCTGTAATGTTCCGGCTGCTGTCCTGCATTGGTTTGCAATTTTTTGGGGGAGTACTCTGGGTTCGGGCCAAAATATCGAGCTCGGAGCCCTCTCCTCGGACAGCACGCCAAATACGCATACTACTATGCATACTATTTACTATCTGATTATTTGTGTGAACTCTTGAAATTTATATTAAATATAAAATATACAGAATAAATAAACCAAAATGATAACAATACAATAAACTATAACTGTAAAAAAAATACTATATGAAAAGTTGATGCAGGATTTTGAGGACACAAGGGTAAAAATTCAGTAGAAAAATTTCACTTTCAGAAAACTCCCAGCTTACAAGCTTTAATTACGAGCTCTACAAGGACGTGAAGGCTTTTTACAAGCTAGAATTTCGTAACTACAGGAATTACGAGGCCGCATAAATGCACCTATATAACATGAAGATGAAATATGACAAATTTCAAAATAAAAGACAAGAAAACATGAACATGAAATCAAACCAAAAACAGATGTGAAAGTAAAAGAAAACAATTAGACTTTGGTTCCTTGAAAAAATACTCTAGGTTATGTGTTTTATATTGTATATTGTTGTATATTGAGAAATTTTAAAATAATTTAAAATTATAAATTAAAATGATGAAAATTAATTAATTTATGCATCCCCTTTTGCACTATATTTGTGTTGCACAAATTACAAATTACCTATTACACAGATATCTGAACTATGAAATGAAACTTAAATTTTTACATAAACTAAACTCTAAAACCTTTTTATAATCTTTATAAAAAAGTAAACTAATTCGTACAGATGTAGGGCCAGCAGTATAATGGTGCCTCACCTAGACCAGGCTTTCCTAATTTTGAGGGGGTTTTTTTTTGTTTGTTTGTTTTTTTGTATTAAATTTTCTAGCAAGGTAAATGTACTGTTACTTCCAAACATTTGATATGTTTCTAGTGTTATGCATATGCATGTCTAAAAGCTGCAAATAAGCAACCAATTATTTTAGCAGTTGAATATAAAGTATTAAAGTGAAATGAGAAATGCTTTTTTTTCCCCCATTCAAGTTTCAAATGCATTCCCCCATAATTCACCTATAAATTACATTTTTGTCATAATTTTCTCACCCTCATGTTGTTCCAAAACTGTATGACTGTCTTCTGTGGATCACACACACACACACAATACTAAAACACATACTATTTTGTGGAACACAAAATATGATCTTTTGTGTTCCACAGAAGAAAGTCATTCATATTTGAAATGACATGAGAGTGAGTAAATTATGAAAGAATTTTCATTAATGAGTGAACTATCCCATTAAGTAATCAATCCTGCATTATCACTGACATTATATCAATACATTGTCTTTTTATCAAGATATTTTAGCTTGCTAAACATATCTACTTGATTTAATTTATTCTTACCTGAACTGGATGCCATTACATATTCATATCAATGAAGTGTCAAAATCAAAAGAAAAGTTTGTCTTGCAGAAAGAAGATGCAGACTTGTGTGTGTGGTAGTACTCTCAAGAATATGCCCTCCAATTATATATGCCCTGTTTTTGGTAGCATTGTGTACTTTGCCCCATGGGCTTGGCTAGACTGCCAACAACATGGGCCATTCCATACATCAGTGACTGATCTACTGGGACCTGAGGTTTTCCCAGATGCACGTAAAATATACTGGACTAACTAAATACACAATTATGCACAACATTTATCCCAATTGATGCTACTATTATTATTATGCATCTAATATTGGCTTAAAACAAAAATGTGCACATGTAGGGCTACTAATTTCATTTTGAGCCATTTATCATGTAAACAAACAAAACTATTGACAGAAAGAAACATAGACATTCCCTGGCCTTGATAGAGCTGCTGTCACCTGAAAATTTAGTTTTTTTGTTAGTGATTTCATGCATGTTCATTTGTTCATCTGTTAAGTCGTCCTTCTTGGTGTGACCTGTGGAAAGTTAATGTGGGCTGATGGCTGTCCTGACCCCTTTTTGGGGCTCTCATGTGTCCAAATATGTAGGGCTAAACCCCATTTTCTATTCTAAAGAATTTGGTTTTAATAACTGATTTGCACTATTACTGAATAATTTCTTAGGCTTACCTTGGCCTTTTAACCTGGAAAACACTCAAACCACTTTGTTCGTGTAAACAGTCAGAAAGAGAACATTTTATACTTTTACACAGAATCAGCTTGTAAGACTTGATTTTCCTGCTAGACAAAAACTGAGATCAAGTGCCCTGCAATAAAGCAATAAAACTCATCTGGAGAGAAGATCTCAAAGAAATAGCATAGGACAATGCCTTGCCCTCACAACATCTACAGGATGCAACCCGGTAAACTCACGGACATAAACTTGCCAGTCTGATCTTCGTCAGAGGGTGTAATAAGTTAGCTATTACCTTTAGTTGGTTGCCTACTGCTCACTTGAACAAAAGTTAATTTTAATTTAGCCACTTCCGTACACCTTGCTAAATCAGCGGTAAACAGAAATCAAAAGGTCTTCAGATGAAGTGCCTACTGCTCCTTCATTCATGCGCCTTCAGTTTGTTCTACCCTGGACACAGATTTAGGGTAGCATTAGCCTCCCATAATTTACTGGTAATAATGATATCAGGAGAATCCAGAGTAAATCAAATATAACATTTTATTTGTCAGGCAAAAGGCTATCGTGCCAATTACACAAATTCCAATTCAGAAATCATAAATACATCAGTTGCTCAAAGATGACTCTAAGAGTAACAATTGCATATACACACAGTGGTGGATTAGTGTTTTTAAGACACTTGCCCATCCCTGTATGGGGGCCTCTGGCTACAGAAGATCCCACATGACTGCTTTGCATTTTACCTTATATACAGACCAGAACAAAAGGGTTATAAATATTTACTACACTAACACCTGATTTGGGGGGAGAAGTGTGGGTTTTCATAAAAGGCACCACCCAAAAAGAGGACAGAATTCTCCTTAGTTTTCAATCTTCTGCATAATACCAGTGACTGCTGTGAAATTTAGACCATTTTACCAATCACACTAAGACATTTAAAATGATACCAAACATAAAAAGGGAAAAAACGATAGATACACCAGATACATTATACATCTTGGTGAACTTTCAGTGACTTGAGTCAGGGGGAAGGGAAGGAGGGTGTGTGTGGGGGTTTAGGCCAAGGTGTTGTCCTATGCTATTTCTTTGAGATCTTCTCTCTAGATGAGTTTTATTGCAGGGCACTTGATCTCAGTTTTTTACAGTAAATTACTTTCAGTTTTCAAGTGTTTTATTGGCATGATATTTTTTACAACACAAAATATTGTCAAAGCAACAAAACATAAAAAAGTGTGTCAAAGGATAGATTGAAGATAATGTATGAGACAATATTAAATATGAACTTAAATGTGCTTATACTATCTCTATTTAAAAAATGCATTTAGTTATCACTTGTAATACACTATGAGTTCAAGTATATAAGTGGTAACTAAATACATTTTTTAAATACAGAGATAGTATATTAAAAGCATATTTTAGTTCATATTTAATGCTGTCTCAAAATAGCACAGTTGAGTACACTTAGATGTTTTTAAGATGATCTTAAGAAGTACTAAAGAAGATGTGACGAGCAGGGCGGGCGAGAGCCGTGAGAGATAACGAGCTCCACCTGCGAGGGTCTGCCGGCATTATTTTCCTTTTGTTCTTTGTTTATTTTGTTATTAAAGTTTTGTTGAATGTTCGCCGGTTCCCGCCTCCTTCTTCCCGTATATACGAACTGCGTTACATTGGTGCCGAAACCCGGGAGGAAGGAGGGACATGCTGTCGGAGAGCCTTCGCTGCTGAGGGGGATCGCGGTGCTGCGGAGTTCGGGCAGCGCGGGAGTGAAAACCGCGAGAGGCTGCCCGAGGCGGTGGTACTGGAGCCTTGTGAAAGGTGGGACGGCGGCGACTCCTCCGCTCGCTCCAGGACGGCAGCCACCCCACCTCGTCCCAGGAGCACGGCATCCGGGTCTCCGTCCCACCTTTCACAAGGCTCGCGGACGTCTGCCGGCCACACAAACATAATAAAACATAAAATAATATCCAGGCCTGGACGTCTCTCGCATCACCGGCCTCGCACCGTTCCCTCACGGCTCTCACCCGATCTCTCTTCTCAATTTTCAGTATATTAAGTACAAAATTAGTGCACGAAAATAAAGTTCTTTAAGTACATTATAGAAGTGTACTTTTTTTCACCTGGGTTCTCATTCCTGTGTGCTTTTGCATTGCAGGATAGGAAATCTCTTAGGACTTATCTTTTTCTATCAGTTTTAATGACAAAATAAAGGCAAGTTACATAAGTTATAGTCACTGATGTGATAACATACACTGAAAAAAATGATACTTTGGACCAACCTAAAAAACTTACTGTAATTTGTTAGAGCTACATTTATTAGTTTTTCTCAAACTATATTTTTGATTTGGTTGAAACTTTAAATTAATATAAATCAAAATAGCTCTTCTTCCTAAGATAAAAAAACAAACTTTCACACAACGTAAAAATGTTTTTTTATAGAGACCAGTTTCAAATTTTTTTTTTTTTTTTACTTTGAAACAACTACAATCTTTACTATAACATCAAAGTATAATTTTACTTTGGACTAAACTAAATAAATTGCTGTAATTTTGTTACACACAATTTTAATATGTTTACTCAAGTTACATTTCTGATTCAGTACTAATAAGTATATTTTTAATAATGCCTTAACCAATTTATTTTCTTTAGTCAAGACAAAACTTTACTTAATGCAAGTCAATATAATAAAATGTTTTGCTCTGCTACAACTTTTACAATGAACAAAAGCTAAATATGCTTTAATATAAAATAAAAATATTCCCTTAAAATAAAAAACAGGATCCTCATCCTCCATGATGACAAACACTGCCATTGTACATCTCTCAGGATCTGTTTTAGCTTCATCTTTCTGAACAACCTAATAAAAGACAAAGACAAGACATTACAAAGTTATTTTGATAAAATCAGTAGCTATATAAAAAATATGTACACCAAAAATTCTCCCAATCAAATCTCAAAAGGTCAAGTTATAAAAAAATAAAAAATAAATGACTTGCAAAGTCCAGCAGATTCTTAAAGGGTAGTTCACCCAAAAATGAAAATTCTGTCATTTATTACTCACCCTCATGTCGTTCCACACCTGTAAGACCTTCGTTAATCTTCGGAACACAGATTAAGATATTTTAGTTGAAATCAGATGGCTCAGTGAGGCCTGCAAAGATAGGAAGCAATGACATTTCCTCTCTCAAGATCCATAAAGGTACTAAAACATCTAAATCAAAACACTGCTTCAGGAAGCATCGGAGGAAGGAAGCATCAAACATGAACACATTCATGAGTTCATGTTTGACGTAAATGTCAGCACGTTGTGAAGCGTGAGATAACCGAATTTTGAAACTCACATGAATGCCACTCCTCTTTTTCCGCATCACTTCTCGTTTGAGCTTCAGAATGCACTTGTGTCACACTTGACGACAATCTCACTAACCCGTGTATAACCATTAACTGAAAGTGAATGTTATAAACGTAAAAAGTTTAAAATATTTTTAAATATCGTTTCAGTTCAGAACCCATTGATTCATCAACTCGCGTCATGTGAGTTACCGTTGTTCACTTCGTGTGGGTTTTTTAAGTGTCAACTTTGAGGGTCCCATACACTTGCATTATATGGAACGACAGAAACTGAATGTTTTTCTAAAAATCTTAGTTTGTGTACATCTGAAGAAAGAAAATCAAATATATCTGAGACAGCATGAGAATGAGTACATGATCAGAGAATTTTATTTTTTGAGAGAAGTCTCCTTTTACAAGATCCTTTTTCTGCCAAGCAGGGGTGTAGAACTCATTACATACCTTCTCTAAATTGTCTGTTTTTCCTGCCATGCTTAAGAGATTATGAGAAAAAGATTAATGATTAACTGTAGTACAACATAAAACACAGAAATGTCTAAGATCAATACTTTTAGCATAATTTTTCATGTAATATATTAAAGAAACTAACCTAATATTTGCATGTATTGCTTTGGAATCATCATTCGTCTTTCATCTGCATAATTACACCAGCAGTTGTCTGTAGTATGATGGTGCAGATAAAAAAAATACATAAACCCTTAAGAAATAATATACAAGATTGAACGCACTTACCGTTGTAACATGACTCAATAACATTTACAAATCGTTGTGAAAGATTATTTAAAAAAAATCTCTTTCCTAAAAAAAGACAATGAGAGCATTATCAACTGGATTTAAAAAAATATATAATAATATAATAATAAAAATAAAAGCATAGACAAGTAAAACAGACAGTAATATGCAAACAATGCACAAAAAAATCTATTTACTTTATGAATTTAAACATACAATGACTCCTTTTAATGCTAAAAAGTTATTTAACTGTTAGTCGAGAGCAGTGATAGATTTTCTCTCTGTTGTTTGATTCATGACAGATGACAGCAGAATGCACGGATCTATCATGAGATACTAATATTAATATGAATGATGCACGTCTGATTTCACGTTCTGACTTGTTTACGTTCACTTAAGACAAAACTGACTGTGTTTGTGAATACTTGGCAAGATGGGTGTTTTCTTATGTAATCTGGTGTATTTTACATTACATTTACATTTACATTTATGCATTTGGCAGACGCTTTTATCCAAAGCGACTTACATTGCATTATACTATACATTTGTATCTGAGTATGTGCAATCCCTGGGATCGAACCCATGACCTTGGCATTGCTAGTGCCACGCTCTAACCACTGAGCTACAGGAAAGATTTGACCATTCAGACACCATGAAACGGAACACATTTCGGTAGGGTTAAAGTTACTTTCATGCATGGAGACAGGTAGCTGAGCATTTTTTGTGAATGCTGATTAGGTTTTTAAACCATCAAGCACCTCCCGTTTCTTAATGTGCATCTATCCGTGCTTCTTAATCACTCTAAAGTTTCAATAATTTTAAGCAATTTGCCTGAAAGCAGAGCATCCGTCATTTAACGTTACTGATATGAATTAAGCGGTAAAGCTCTGAGTTCTCCGACCAGCCTTTAAAACCTTTAATTGAGATTGCTTACTTCCAGTGTTGGGGAGTAACGGAATACATGTACCGGCGTTACGTATTCAGAATACAAATTATGAGTAACTGTATTCCGTTACAGTTACAATTTAAATAGTTGGTATTTAGAATACAGTTACATTGTTGAAATCAATGGATTACATGAGGATACTTCTCTGTTTCACAATCTCTAAATAACGTTTATATATATATATAAATTTTTTTAAAATAAATTAAGGCAACTTCATGCATTTCCCAGAAGCCCCAATATAAAAACGAAAAAATGCGCGGTTTGCGTGATCAGTCACATGGAGTCGGAAGAGGAGCAGCGGGAGCTCAGCTACAGGTAGAGATGGAGCCGAAACAGAGCCAGGGCAAGAATGCGTTTATATCTTGGAAATTTAAACTGCATTTCACACTAAAAAGAGGGAGAACGAAATATATCTGTGCAATGCAACCTCTGCTTACCAGCAACCAACCTCCTTTCAGCGTCCAAAGACTCCACTCCCAACCTGAAGAAGCATCTTAAAGTAAGTCATTTTTTTCTTTAAATTAGCCAGGTTTAGTCGTCTGCTGTAGTTTTACTGGTCACCTTGCTATTTTATAGTTGTATAAGGTAGCTACCAGGTCTGTAACGATATGCAATGTGATATGAAACCGAAATCACGACGACAGTCATATCGACGAACTGCGTGTCCATTACAGATTTGCGCAAAACTTTTGCGATTTTTTTTTTTTCTAAATGTCGACAAAAAACTATTTTGAAATGACGGTGTTTCCATTAACCGATGTTATGCGACTAAAACTTCATTTTTTTTCCTCTCGCGAAAAGTAAAATCATTCCAAAAACCATGGCAACGGACGTTGGTAGGTTTATGTACTATATCCCAGCCACTGCGCTGGCCATTATTATTAATTGATGGAAATGTATGTGTGTTTTCCAAGCATTAATGGTAAGGAACGACCCTTGTTATACTTGTGAGTGGCACATATGAGGTGTTTCAGCACTAAAAGACTGCTTTAAAACTTTCACAGAGACCTCAAACAGAAAGCACAAAGGCTTTTTGGATAGGCTGATTTGCTGCTAGCCTTTGTTGTTACATTACCAAGAATGTTTTTCAATATAACATTGTTTCATGAGGGTAAAATTATATTTGGTGGCATAGTTTAAAAAAATAATATTATTTTGCCATCACATTCAGTTTGAGACTGTTTTATTTTGATGGACCATTATTAGTGTGTCTATCTTGATGAAAGAACATTAATGTGAATATAGTCAGCTGTAACAATCTGGACATTTTTTTTTATGGAAGATTTACAGAAACAGAATATTTGTATTTTCACACTTAAAATAAAGTAAATAAAGAAACTGAAAAAGGAAAAGTTCGTAAATTCTTCTCTTTTTTTAACCAAGCAAAACATCTTTTGCATAAACACCCTCATAGTCTTTGTTCCTCTACAGAAAATTTAAAAATGTTGCACTTTCAGGGAGACTTGGGCCTAACATATTGAGCCAGTTGGAACAGAAAAACACACCAGAATAGGCCTGTTTAGTAAGCAGGATTTGATGGCCGCATTCCTACACTTCTAAAATGCAATTCAATGTGGAAGTAATCCACGTATTCAGAATACGTTACTCAGATTGAGTAACGTAACGGAATACGTTACAAATTACATTTTTGGGCATGTATTCTGTATTCTGTAACGGAATACATTTTGAAAGTAACCTTCCCAACACTGCTTACTTCACACTCATTTGAAAGTGACCTGTGACAACCTATGGCATGAAATTAATCTAAATTCAAATGATCTCATGGATGTGGCTGTTGTGGTTCATTGTCATAGTGGCACCAGCTGCTGCAGTAAATGTGGCATATTAAATCAACTTTGACATAGTCCTTTTACATTTACCCACTTTAAATGCATATTGCCCACCGTGCACAGCTGCCCTAAAGCCACCGGGGTGTTGATGGCACTGGGGCTTGGACCCATCATCGATCCTTGCAGCTATATTTATTTTTATCTTGTTTTGTATTGTTCTTAATTTCAATTTTTTTTTCAGTTAGTTTTAATGGTTAAAATACTTTTGATTTTGTTTTTATCTTTTGAAAATCATTACTTTTCATTTGTATTTAGTTTTAGTATAATTTAGTTTTTAAAATCTGTTGTTTTCATTCCACTGCCCTGCGTCTTGTGTTTTTTAAAAGCAAAATCTAGTTCTGTGTGAATGGCCCGAAGTGTTTTGCTTATGCTTGCAAAGCTGCTTCGCCAAGTACGCTCTTGCAGTGTTGCCATGTCCACTTATTATAGGCATCTTTAGGCTTGTAATTTTTTCCATATTAAGAGGTTAAGTGACAACTTAGTTTAGCTGAAGTCAAGTCAAGTCAAGTCAAATTTATTTATATAGCGCTTTTTACAATTGGTAATTGTTTCAAAGCAGCTTTACATATTAGAAACACAGAAAAAGATAAGTGGTTAAAAATAAGCTGTACAAGCAAGCGTGGTAATATGTAACATATACAAGATGGTGCTACATTAAGCCAATGTCGGCTGACTCCCAGGGGTGGAAAAAACCCCCTAGGAGAAAAACCCAGTGTGGTAACACTGGGAAAAAAGTCCTAGGAGGGAAAAAACCCCTTGGAAGATATATATAATATATGTAAATGGATATGGAGATCAAAATCTGAATTATACAGTTTTATTATAGGGATTAAAAGTAGATTATATATATAAATATATGTAAGCGGATACGGAGATTAAAAATCTGAATTATAGATGCAGCCAGAACTGGATCTGTAGGCCCATTGTCTCCTGGGCCACGTTGTAGTCAGGTCCAGGCACAGGTTCTCCATCTGATCTGGATACGGCCTGGGTCCAGCACCCGGCAAACCTCAGGATAAGCAGAGAGACTGATATTAGCGTAGATGCCATTCTTATTCTGATCTACAGGTATATCTAGTGTTATAGGAAATGTTCTCGGTTCCGGCCGACCTAATTATTGCAGCGTAACAATCCTTTAACGGATTTGAAAAAATGTTTATGTATTGATAATGTGTTATGTGTATGCAAGAGCAAAGAGATGTGTTTTTAGTCTAGATTTAAACTGACAGAGTGTGTCTGCTTCCCGAACAATGCTAGGAAGATTGTTCCAGAGTTTAGGTGCTAAATAGGAAAAGGATCTGCCGCCTTCGGTTGATTTTGATATTCTGGGTATTATCAACTGGCCTGAATTCTGAGATCGCAATAAACGTGAAGGACTATAATGCACCAAGAGCTCGCTTAGATATTGGGGAGCTAAACCATTTAGAGCTTTATAGGTAAGTAGCAAGATTTTAAAATCTATACGATGTTTAATAGGGAGCCAATGTAATGTTGACAGAACTGGGCTAATATGGTCATACTTTCTGGTTCTAGTAAGAACTCTAGCTGCCGCATTTTGGACCAACTGTAGTCTGTTTAAAAGCCGAGCAGAACAACCACCCAGTAGAGCGTTACAGTAATCTAGTCTTGAGGTCATGAATGCATGAACCAACTGTTCCGCATTTGTCATTGAGAGCATATGTCGTAATTTAGATATATTTTTTAGATGGAAGAAGGCGGTTTTACAGATACTAGAAACATGACTTTCAAATGAAAGATTGGTATCAAAGAGCACACCCAGGTTCCTAACTGAGGACGAAGATTTAATGGAGCACCCATCAAGTGTTAGAGAGTATTCAAGGTTTTTTCGTGAGGAAGTTTTTGGTCCAAAGATTAGGATATCAGTTTTTTCTGAATTTAATAATAAGAAATTTCTTGTCATCCAGTTTTTAATGTCAGCTATGCATTCTGTTAGTTTTGTGAATTTGTAGGTTTCGTCAGGGCGCGAGGAAATATAGAGCTGAGTATCGTCAGCGTAGCAGTGAAAACTAACACCATGCTTCCTAATTATCTCTCCTAAGGGCAGCATGTACAGAGTGAAAAGCAACGGTCCTAGTACTGAGCCTTGTGGTACTCCATATTGAACTTGTGATCGATACGACATCTCTTCATTAACTACTACAGACTGATAACGGTCAGATAAGTAAGATTTGAACCATGCCAAAGCAATTCCACTAACGCCAATATAGTTTTCAAGTCTTTTTAAAAGAATGTTGTGATCGATAGTGTCAAAAGCAGCACTGAGATCTAATAACACTAATAGAGAAATACAGCCACGATCGGATGATAAGAGTAGATCGTTTGTAACTCTAACGAGAGCAGTCTCAGTACTATGGTACGGTCTAAATCCTGACTGGAAATCCTCACAGATACTATTTCTTTCTAAAAAGGAGCACAGTTGTGTTGAAACTGCCTTTTCTAGTATTTTGGACAGAAAAGGTAGATTCGAGATTGGCCTGTAATTTACTAAGTCTCTCGGATCTAGTTGAGGTTTTTTAATAAGAGGTTTAATAATAGCCTGCTTAAAAGTTTTTGGTACGTATCCTAGTGTTAAAGATGAATTAATTATATCAAGAAGTGGACCTACGACCTCTGGAAGCATATCTTTCAGTAGTTTAGTCGGCATTGGGTCTAACATACATGTTGTTGATTTTGATGATTTGATAAGTTTAGATAATTCTTCCTCTCCTATAGCGGCGAATGATTCTAGTTTTACCTCAGGGACACTACAGTGCACTGTCTGAAGCGAAACTGTAGACGGTTGCATGTTTACAATTTTCTCTCTAATATTGTCAATCTTGCAAGTAAAGAAGTTCATAAAGTCATTACTGCTGTGCTCTTTGGAAACGTCAGCAGTTGAATCTCTGTTTCTAGTTAATTTAGCCACTGTGTCAAATAAATACCTAGGATTATGTTTGTTTTCTATTAAGAGTTTTGAAAAATAAGTAGATCTAGCATTTCTTATAGCCGTTCTGTACTCAATCATTTTTTCTTTCCACGAAAGGCGAAAAACTTCTAGTTTTGTTTTCTTCCAACTACGTTCAGCTTTTCTCACAGCTCGTTTTAGAGCCCGAGTGTGCTCATCATACCACGGCGTTGGATTAGTTTCCTTAATCTTCTTTAGACGTAAAGGAGCGACTGCATCTAATGTGCTGGAAAAGAGAGAGCCAATAGTTTCTGTTGCAGCATCGAGTTCTTCTAAGTTGTCAGGTATACTAAGGCGATGAAACTGCTCGGGGAGATTATTTATAAAGCAATCTTTAGTGGTAGAAGTGATGGTTCTACCATATTTATGGCTGGGTGGTTGTTTTGTAGCCTTTGCTAACTGTATTATACACGAGACTAAATAATGATCTGATATATCATCGCTTTGTTGTAGAATTTCAACAGCATCAATATCAATTCCATGCGACAGAATTAGATCTAAGGTATGATTACGACAATGAGTGGGTCCTGACACGTGTTGTCTAACTCCAATAGAGTTTAAAATGTCTGCAAATGCCAATCCAAATGCGTCTTTATTATTATCTACATGGATATTAAAATCACCAACAACAAGGACTTTATCCACAGCCAGTACTAACTCTGATAGAAAATCAGCAAATTCTTTGATAAAGTCAGTATGGTGCCCTGGTGGCCTGTATACAGTAGCCAGCACAAATGTCAACTTACATAATGTTACATAAAGCACCATCACTTCGAAGGAATTATATTTGAAATTCTTTTGAACGGTTTTGAATATATTACTATAAATTACAGCGACACCTCCCCCTTTGCCTTTCTGTCGAGGATTGTGTCGATAGTCATAACCTTGAGGACTAGACTCATTTAAAGTAATGTAATCGTCTGGTTTTAGCCAGGTTTCTGTCAAACACAGCAAGTCTAGTTTATTGTCTGTGATAATTTCATTTACAATAAGTGCTTTTGAAGAAATAGATCTAATATTCAGTAACCCAAGCTTTATCATTTGTTTATCTGATTTATCTGTGATTTTCATTTTTTGAACATCAATTAAATTTTTTCCCTTAAAAGGTTTCGGAAGTTTTTTGTATTTACTAGTTCGAGGTACAGACACAGTCTCTATGTGATAATATCTAGGTGAAAGAGTTTCTATGTGCTGTGAATTATCTGAGTTCTGTGACGTGAGGCGGCTAGCAGACGGTCGGTTTAGCCAGTCTGTCTGCTTCCTGATCTGGGCCATTGTTTGTCATGTTTCAGCTCTAAGACTATTTGCCAGATTTCTAGAGAGAAGAGCAGCACCATCCCGGGAGGGATGAATACCATCTCTTTTCAACAGATCAGGTCTGCCCCAAAAGCTTTTCCAATTGTCTATGAAACCTATATTATTCTGCGGACACCACTTAGACAGGTGTGCACATGACCTTTGAAGTGTGCACATGACCTATGTGCTAGTGTCATAGTTAAGCAGAGAAAAGTAAGCTGTTAATGCAGTTAAAATGCTTTAACAGCTTTTTAACAACAGGGCAGGGTTGGCCAAGCTTCAATTACAGCCACCACGTCTACACCCTGAAGTACACTTAAAACACTTTCGCTTTCAATTTTGAAGTATTTTATTGGCATGATTATTTTACGACATCCAATAAAACAATCACACAAAAAAAGGGTAATTAAAGTAATTACAAACACATTTCTGAATTCTCATTATAAGAAGGATTTTGAAATGATCTCACACTTATGGTGTAGTTGCACTTTAAATCAGTTCACTTGCCATTGAATGTTTGATATGAGATTTTATAGCAGTGGTTCTCAACATGCAGCCCATCACAAATTTATTTTTTTAAATGTGAATTTATAAAATAAATTTCAGTTTTACAATTTATTTTTGCATTAAAATTAAAATGCATTAAACAAATATAAGTTTGAACTATAATGTGTTTTTCTCAAAACATTTCATGATGATTGGAGTGAGTGCTACTGGTCTGTAGTCATTCAGGCAGGTTGACTGGCTCTTCTTGGGAAGGGGGACAATAGGGAGAGAAGAGTGAGAGGTTAAAGATAGATGTGAGTACATCAGTCAGCTCAGTATCACAGGCTCTAAAGGCCCGCACAGGGATGTTGTCTGGCCCTAATGCCTTGCGGGGGTTAATCCTTCTCAGTGCTTTGTGTACCACAGCTGATGANAGTAGGAAGGGGGTGGGGGGAGGGGTAGTAGAAACTGTCCAGCTTCTCTCTATACTGTCTCTTGGCCGCTGTAATGGCTCTTCTCAGTCTGTACTTTGCAGCTTTGTACTTTGTCTCATTGCCAGATGTAAATCGAAAGAAAAAAGATTGAGCATGCAGCATGCATGTTTATCCAGGGCTTCTGATTGGGGAACTTCGAACTTTCGTCAGTAAATAGGCTACTGTAGTTTTGACTTTATTAACTTAGCCAAATATTAAATGGCTAGCAAATGTTAGCAGTAGCATCCCATTACTATTGTTACTCAAAATACCGTCTGCTAAAGCACATCATTATTATGTTTATTATTATTATGACATTATTATGTCATTATTAATAGTAGCCAGAGCCGAGCATCTCCGCAAACTCATAGAAAATAACCAAAACAATCCACGGTTCTTGTTTAGAACAGTTGCTAGATTAACATATAAACAGACATCACCAGAACAAAACATTTCATTACAGTTTAGTAGCGATGACTTGATGAATTTCTTTACTGAGAATATCGAAAGCATCAGAAATACAATTGTAAATGTACAACCTTTAACAGAGTTTTATGATTCAGCTTTAATTACTGCCCATCAAGAACAGTTGCAGTGCTTTACAACTATAGGACAGGAAGAGCTAAATAAACTTATCACTGCGTCTAAACCAACATGTTTATTAGATCCAATACCCACTAAACTACTGAAAGAATTGTTACCTGTAGCAGAAGAGCCTCTTCTCAATATTATCAACTCGTCTTTATCTCTAGGTCACGTCCCAAGACCGTTCAAGCTAGCAGTTATTAAGCCTCTCATTAAGAAACCACAATTAGATCCAAATGTATTGGCAAATTACAGACCCATTTCAAATCTTCCATTTATGTCTAAAATACTAGAAAAAGTGGTGTTGGACCAGTTGTGCTCCACCTTGCAAAAAAACGCTATCTATGAAAAATTTCAGTCAGGATTCAGATCTCATCATAGCACAGAAACTGAGCTCATTAAAATTACAAACGACTTTGACACAATCTGCATTGTAAAAAGCGCTATATAAACAAAGGTGACTTGACTTGACTTGACTCTGCAATAAATGTGAATCCACGGAGGGCTCTCTTGGTCATCTTTTCTGGGCATGCCCAAAACTTGGTGAATTCTGGTCAGAAGTTTTTCAATTTCTTTCTGATGCTTATACATGCAAGCTTCCAGTAGACCCTGCGACTACCATTCTTGGCTGGTCAGCTTCCCTGCAGCACCTTAATCATGCTACCCGATTGCCTATACAGTATTGCTCAGCTACCAAATCTGACCTCAGAAGACTACAGAGGGTAGTCCGGTCCGCTGAGCGAATCATTGGCACAACCCTCCCCACTCTCCAAGAACTGTACTTATCCAGGGTGAGAAAAAGGGCAAAGAAGATCACTCTGGACCCCTCACATCCAGCACACTCCCTCTTTGAACTGTTGCCATCTGGTCGATGCTACAGAGCCCTGAGCACCAGAACGACCAGACACAGGAACAGTTTCTTCCCTCAGGCAATCCATCTCATGAACACTTGACAAACACGGAACACACAACACTATTACACATTATTTACTTAAAACACTTACTTATATTTCAAATTTGCACACATAACTGTACATACAAACATGAAATATTAAGTTGTTTCTTCATTGGTTTTTAACAGGTGATTGAAAAGAGACCTCCAAGAAGTTTTAAATGTATCTATATTACCAGAGATACTATATCTGAGTCTTTCCACATGCGGAGTGGAGGAAAGTTCTGATAACCAGATCTTGAATAGTGGCTTCGAATTTTTTTCTTCCACACACAGAGTATAGTTTTTTTGTCAATCATCAGAATCAGAATCAGAAAGAGCTTTATTGCCAGGTATGTTGTTTACACATACTAGGAATTTGTTTTAGTGACAGAAGCTCCACAGTGCAACAGAGTGACAGCGACAAGACA